>CM029022.1:73057306-73109806 GCA_016801055.1 Panax notoginseng
GTCATTAAAACCTAATTTCTGCATGGGCCAAACCAGAGCTAGCGCTGCAGCGCCAAGTTTAAGCCTTGGAACGGCGTTGCAGCACTATGTCAGCACAAAAAGACCGGAGGTGACGCTACAGCGCCAGTTTAAAAGGAACTGGGGACCTGTAGCGCTGAGCTGACGTCACTATTGGCCAGAAAGTGGCGCTGCAGTGCCAGTTTTAAGCCTGACAGCGGCGCTGTAGCGCCGGTATGGCAAAATTAACCTTTTTGCCCCTGTAAAGCTTGAAATGACCTAATAATCCCTGTAACACAAAGATTAAGCAAAATAATAACAAAGTAATATAAAACCTATATAATTAACAAAGAACAAGCAACTTCTTAAGCAATAAAGGATCCGATTCGCCGGTATAAATCCCACTCATCAGATACCAGGATTCAGTACCACCCCAGTAAGGCTAATGTGGTTGCAGATGCTCTTAGCTAAAAAAGTTCAGGGAGTGTAGTTGCATTGCTTACACAACCTCAACTTATCTTAGATATGGAGCATTTAGGTTTGGAGTTATATGTTAGAGGCTCTAATGAGTTAGTAGCAGGCATGAGGGTGGAACTTTCTCTTATTTTGCGGATTAAAGAAGCTCAAAAAGAGGATTGTGAGTTATGGGCTATAACGCAGAATATGACTGAGGGTTGATAAGTAGGTTTTATACCTACTTATTCAGTATCTATTACTTGAATTAGTTGCTTAAACCTATGTTTCTTAGTTATTTTTCATACATTTTATGTTATTTTGTCGTCTATGACATAACATTGGCATGAAGAATCAAGAAAAAGTAATTTGGACATCTTTTGGACTAAAATATATAAGCAATACAAGAAGGGAAGATTGTAGGGCTTTTAACAAAGTTGGATGCATGCTCTTGACTTGGAACTATGATTATACTGTAGAGCTTCTTCTTAGCTTTTCGGAACATCTTGAATTATCCCAATCGGAGTTTGGATGCGAGAGTTATGGCCTTTTTATCAACGAAGATCAAAGCTAAGAGTTCTCATGTTTGTAATTTACATAGCATCTACTTCAAGCCCGATTTCTACCTTGATCCGAATCTGTCAATTCTCAAAGAATGAAAGTTGTAGAGCTGGTCGATATCTTTGATTTGATAGGTGGCGGGACTCGTAACTCCTCTCGGATCAAAAGTTATGGCTATTTTAGTAGAGGACACTACAGTTGAAAAAGCACCCCCGCCGGGGCGGGCTTTCCCTTCACAAAACCCCTGCTGGGGCGGGCATACAACCTGGAAAACAGTAGGGACCCCCGCCGGGGGGGCCCTTTTAGCCTTATACCCCTCGCCGGGGCGGGGGTACGCGTAGAAAAAGTAAAATTTGTCCAAATTTGAGTCCAAGAAGGATTGGTTCGATCCGATTGACTCAAGGACTTCCAAGAGGACTTAAAGACATATAAAGAGACTTATAAAAGGAGAAGATTCACAAGGATTAGGGAAGGAGAGAGAATTCCATTATATTATATTAGAGTAGATTAGCACCAAAGCTCTAGTTCTTATGGGATTTGGAGATTGAAGCAACTAGAGACCATTGAAGATTCAAAGTAGAAGCAAGGAGAGAGCATCAAATCCACAGACAATAGATTCTATCTTCTTATCTTCTTCTATCTTTGTCTTTTAATGTGTATTCAATTATGGATTCTTAGTTTTAATTCAATAATCATGAACTAATTCTTTGTTTGAGATTACAATGGATCTTATTGTGTAGTTTATTTTAATATGCTTCGCTAGCAATTATTATGTTCTATTATGAGGATTGTCTATTGTGATTTGGACTTAATTATTTAATTGATTGGCCATCAATTACCGTGATAATCTATATGAACTCGAGAGATGAAGTATAGATTTAGATCTGATCAAGATAGCATGTGTTTGTGATTTCTGCATAGATGGAATTCATGATTCGTGTTTAGGATAGAGATATGTCTTTACGCCTTATGTAATCTTATAGAGAACTTGTGTTTTAAATCCTTTTTAATTGTAATTCACATAGAGATATAGTGGATATATTAGTTAATTAGGGTGTCTTGCTTAATTTTATTATAATAACCGATATTTTCTACATAAATAAATAAGAAATTTTGCGTATAATTTTTTTTATTTATTTAAGGATGAGGATTTGTACAAGATAATGTGTATGTGTATTTATGTGGTAAATAAAAATATATTTACAAATAATTTTATTTTAGAATTATTAATTATTATATAGTACATTCTTATAATAATTAATTTTATAGTAGAAATGTTTTTATTAATTATTTTCCTTGAATATATAGTCATATATTATTTAAATAATATATGGAGTGATTTTTAGAATAATTATAATAATTATTTTATTATATGAATTTTAGTACATGCTATTAAGTTAATTATTTTACCTTAATTATTAAGGTTAAATATGACAGATAAATCAGATATAGAATACAAACCCTAATTTTGGATTATTGTCAAGGTATGAGAATAATAATATAATATTAATTATATTTTGATTTTTCAGTTTTATGAATATGTACTGTATTTCCGTGTTGATAATGGTAGGTCAATTACGGTGTATTATGACCAAACCCTAGTAATAATGTTAAACCCTAATTTGAGATCCAAATTAGAGTGCAAGACTGTTTTATAAGTGTGTTATATAATTTATGTCGTGTATTAAATGTATTAATTAGGTGAACCCTAATTATAATCTAGAAACCCTAAATAATTTTTGGAAATGAGGAACCCTAATTTGAAATTTAAATTAGAGTTCGAGATTGGTTGTAATTGTGTTAATGTGATTAATTAGCAAGTGTTATAATTTCAATTGCTAATTTTGGACACCCTAAAATTTTAAACCCTAATTTGATAATTAAAAAACCTAATTATAAATTTGTAACCCTAATTATCAAAATCGTAAATCCTAATTGCTATTTTAGCAATATTAATGATAATTATATGATCTAAACCCTAATGTTACTGTATAAAGTAATTAGATAATTAATCATAATTAGGAAACCCTACTTTCAAAATTTAGAAATTAAAATTTAGTTAATTTTTATTTAATTTTATTTATTTTTATGCAAACTCTAATTGCTAAATCTTATTATTATTTTGTGCTAAACCTTAGGGTTAAACCCTAAAGATTTGCCAAGTTCCAATTATGCCATTAAATGGAAAATACAAATGACCATTTTGCCCCTAGTGTATTATTTTGGCTAACATGTAGGTTTTGACAATAGGTTGAGTGGGTGAACCACTTCAACCACCCCATGTGCTCAAAATAATAGCAACAAGCATCATACTTCAGCCATTCCATGCATCTAGCTTGCTTATATATAGATTGAAGAGAGAAATAATTCATTTGTTACTTACATTTTTCCCAACTCTCAAACTAAGCTCTCTCTCTCTCTCTCTCTAACCTCCAAAATATACAAGTATATCAGTCCTAAATCAAAGCCCCACGATCAGCTATAACAAATTCGAAATTAGAAATCAAGAATCGTTCATAGAAGGTATAAACCCTAGCCATAATTTCTATCCAATGATCTGTTGTTAGATGTTAGATTTGTTGTGTTAAACATGTTAAATCTAGTGTCTAAGGATGATCTGGGTTGCTAGATGTTAGATCCATAACATCTAGAAGCTCAGATTTGAAGATCTTAGAAATCTGGAAAAAACTTGGTTCTGTGGTCTGACGACGAATGTTAGAGGCCACAGATTCTTGCTCGATTATGTTTTGTGTTGTTTTTAAGTTGTTAATAGTAGCCTGCAATGTTGTCTTTAATCTGCAAAAAGAATCAAAGTCATATTTGTTGTAGATTAAAAGTTATTTAAGGTCAAAGTGGGTTGACCGGCATTGATCGGCTATTTTTGAAACCCAGAATTTGCCCAGAAAGTCTGACAAGAAATGTCAGGCCTTTTATCTCTGTGATCTTTAATGTGTTTTGTGTTTTGAAACTTTGTAGTTGTAGTCTAATATGTGCTCTTGGATCTGGGCTTGAAATCAGACTTAGATCTGTGTTAGATTGCTTGATATTGTTGGTCAAAGGTCGTTGACCGACCATGACCAGACTATTTCTGGGTAACTCAGAAATGAAGAACAGCCTCTGACAGCTTGTTCATGACTCTAGATCTCTTATGTTAAGTGTTGTTTGTCCATGTTTGTGGTTGGATCTTGTAGTCGTGCATTAGTACTACAATATCGGACTAACAACCTGTCCAGAAACATCATGACCAGATCAGAAATCATGGTCAAAGGAGGAACCTCGAAACTGCCTTATGAATGCTCAAGAACATGAAGAACACCTATAGCGACTGTTCTGTCGCTATAGGTGGCCTTTAGCAACAGACAACTTATTATTTTCCGGAAATTAATTAATAAATAGAAAAAAAATAGTTTTTAATTATTAAAAATACAAAATAAATTATTAAAAATTATTTTAAATTCCAAAAATTAGTTTTTAATTATTTTAAATATATTTCATAAATATTTAATATTTTTGGAATATTAAAAGTATTTAATTTATTTAATTATAATATTAAATAAATTATTTAAAAATGATTTTAATATTAGAAAAATCATTAAAAATTATATTATGATATAAGAAAATATTTTAAGTTATTTTTAATGACTTTTAATATTTTGTGATAAATTTCATTAATAAATTGATATTAATGGTAATTAATTTATTTACTAAATGAATTAAATAAATTAATTAAAAATGATTTTATTATATTAAAAATCATTTTAAATGAGAATAAAGTGTTTTAAAAATATTTTAAGTTATAAAATATAATTTTTAATATTTAAAGGATAATTTCATTAATAATTAAATATTAATGATTATTAAGTTATTATTAATGATATTAAATTTATTTAATAATTATATTAAATAAATAGTTTATAAATGGTTTTATTAATTTAAAAATATTTAAAAGGGATATAAATGAATTAAAAATATTTTAAGTTATACTTAATGACTTTTAATATTTTGATAAATGAAACATTAATACTGTAATATTAATGGTAATTATTTAGAAATGATTTTAAATTTTTTAAAAATCATTTAAGGGTAATATTAATACTTTAAAAATATTTTGAGTTATTATAAATAACTTTAATATTTTGAAAATGATTTCATTAATAATTTAATATTAATTAGATATTAATGATAATAGAATTGATTAGTATTTAAATCATTTTAATGTGATTCCGATGTTTGAAATTTCGTGATAAATTATAATAAATGTTTTAAAATTATATTAAGTCATTTAAAAATAATATGACTGATATTAAGTTACAGAATAGAGTCTTAGACTCGATAATTACCCGATAAAGTTGTCGGTACACCGACATGTTTCAGAAATTGATCTGGACTTAGATAATGTGATTAGATAAGTGATTATTTATGATTCAATGGTTGTTAAATCTATGTGCCAATGTGATTAGGGTATGTGCTGACTGTAATAAGCAGTGTTATGTGTTATAGTATATTGTTCTAATCGAACTAATGATCTGATTAATGATAGGTCGCGAGATAAGCGATAAATCTAAATTGCAAACTGTAAGTAGCGCTTCAGGCAAGTATCTAACATTTGTATTTTCTTTATTCAATGGTCATGAGTAAGAATGTTTCTAAATTATATTATTATTGTATAAATTATTAACCTTATATTATATAAGCTCATTGATTATCAACATGTTAGTATATGATAATTCAGATATATATATTCTGTTCATTAATTTCTAGAAATGGTTAAACAAGTGTCCCCACTTGGATATTTATTGTATTTAATCACATGTTGATATACCTTTGTCAATTACCCTTATATATATATGTTGAATTATAGATTATTGTTGAACAAGATAAAATCTTTGGTTTGAAACCCAGACAAGAATGAACATCCCTACACGGAAAAACTTTTATGCGCCCAAGGCGGAACAGAGTGAACGATTTTATCGTTCTTGTAATGTAGTATTGATCAATGCAGGGCATAACGGGCTAATCACCCCCCGTGCCCGTAAGTTATGTCGGTTTACAGATGAATTTCTGTTTAACCTTTTCGAAAATGAAAACAATGTTCATGGCATGTCACCATAACCCCAGTTATAGTCAATATGTAGTTTCAAAAATTTGAAAGAGAGTTGTTATGTTATATTTATCAGTTCAGAATACTTCACAACTATTGACTTGTTGTAGAAGAATAGTACAAAGAAAACATTTAAATTCTTTCAGATTATATATATATAATTGCTATTACTTGCTGGGCACTCAAATGCTCATCCTTGCTTAAATTTAAATATTTTCAGCTAAGTGCGAACGACCAGAGAGCTCTGCTAAGAATAAAGGAAAAGGAAAGGTTGTTGAATGAACGAATTAATATGTTATGTAATAGTTTGATATTATTAAGACAAGCATGACATATATTATCTATCATGGGTTGTAATGAATGTTTAAAGGTTACGTACTTGGGATTAAACTCTGATGATATGTAAATTAAGTTGATCTTTATATTATTGTTATTATTATTAGTATTATTTCGCTCATAAAAATGGTATCGTGAAGAACCGAGTTCGGGTTTCAAGTACCTGAGTTTGGGGTCCTCACATTTATCATCTATGAATTTAAGTGAGTATGGGTATTATGCATCGAGAGGTGGTTTTATCTGCTTTAGTGTTCTTGATTAACAATCCAGAATAGAAAATAATTGATGAGAAGTGTGTTAACTTAAATGAAGCAATAAGAGAAGTTATGATCTTAAATTTTCATAATCTGATTTTTAATTAGTGGTAATTAGAATTAGTGTAATTAAATAATTTAATTTATATAATTTGAAATTCATTCATTTAAATAAGATTGAGTTGGTTACGGGTTAGTACTTGGTGATTTTTATTAAACAATTCCTCGTGGGAACGATAATCTACTTTCACTTTATTACTTGTTGACCACGTATACTTGCGTACTGTGCGTAATTAGATTTTACCCAACAAGGATAAGCAGCTAGAGTTTAACATTGATGAACAAGGTGTGATAAGATTGGGTAAACGGTTATGTGTTCCGGTGGATCTAATGATTCGTGAGGTAATCTTGACCAAAGCTCATAGTTCTTCATTCTCTATTCGTCTGGGGTCTACAAAGATGTATAATGATTTGAAGGAGAATTTCTGTTGGAATGGAATGAAAAGGGATGTAGCTACATTTGTGGGTAAATATATTATTTGTCAAAAAGTGAAAATAGAGCAACAACGGGCTGGTGGTTTGTTGCAACAGTTAAAGATTCCAGTGTGGAAGTGGGATGACATTTCGATGGACATTGTGACTGGTTTACCAAGGATTCTCAGAAAGAATGATGTTATTTGGGTGGTAGTGGATCATTTGACTAAATCAGCTCATTTCCTGACTATCCGTGAGGATTTTTAAGTAAATAAGTTAGTAGATATTTTTCAACGTGAGATTATTAGGCTTTATAAACTCCAGTTTCTATTGTTACGAATCGGGATCCATAATTTACTTCTCAGTTTTTGAAAGGATTTCAACTAGCTTGGGGAACGCAACTCAATCATAATATAGCTTTCCATCCGCAAATGGATGGGAAATTAGAGAGAACTATTCAGACATTAGAATACATGTTGCGATTTTGTGCTTTAGAATGAACAGGAAATTGGGATGATTATTTGAGTTTAGTGGAGTTGCATATAATAACAGCTGGAAAGCTAGTAATGGTTTGGCTCCTTTTGAAGCATTGTATGGTAGGAACTATCGAGCTCCGACTTGTTGGGATGAGGTTAGAGAAAGGGTAATAAAAGGACCCGAGTTGGTAAGGATTACTACGGAGAAGGTAGTGGTGGTGACTAAAGAAAAATTGAAAGAAGCTCGATCGCGACAAAAAAGTTTTGTTGATATTCATAAGAGGGTTATTGGATTTACACCTGGTGAACATGTGTTTTTGAAAGTCTCTCCATGGAAAGGTGTTCGAAGGTTTGGTTTGAAAAGGAAGCTTAGTCAGCGTTTCATTGGCCTTTTTGAAGTTCTTGAGAGAGTTGGAGCGATGACCTCGTTTTTCCTCCACAGTTATCTCATGTACATAATGTCTTTCATGTTTCGGTGTTAAGGAGATATAATTATCATCCTCTTTATGTTGTACAATACCCGTTACATAAGGTTTGAGAAGATCTTACTTGTGAGGAAGAAGTTAAAGCAATTTTAGATAGTCAAAAGCGGGTTATGAGGAGGAAGACAATCCCATTTATTAAAGTCTTGTGGAAAAAATTATCCGGAGCGCGAAGCTACTTGGGAGGCGGAGGAGACTATTCGACAAGAGTATCCTTACCTCTTTGACGTTAGTTAAATCTTTGTTCCTCTTTTGATTCTGGGGACGAAATCCTTTGTAAGGGAGAGGTGATGTAATATTCAAATAATAAAATAAAATAATAATAATAGTAATAAATAGATAATAAAAATAAAATAAAATAATAAGGTAATAAAAATAAATGAAAATAATAATCAAACGAATTGAGTTAAACTAATTTCTATGTATTTAAGTTTGGGTTTGTCAAATTATTTGAGTCCAATTTTAAGTGTTGGGTTTAAAAATTAAATTGGGATAGGAGTAACATTAAAATATTAGCTCTTCTTAATACATGCAGTGACATTAATCGACTAAACGAAAGAAGTAGAGGATTTTGACGTAGCGAGAAACAAATAAGATGCGGAAAAAGGCTGTAAAATAAAAAAAGGAAATTTGAGGAAGAATATTGTGAGACTATATTCAACATAATCGTATTTCTAAAAATATAATTATTGGATTTAATTTTTTAATATAAAATAATTATTTTTGTTAGTGTGATTACAATATGTTTTAGAGAATCGACTACATCGTTTGTTTAATCCAACGTGTTGTTATAGTCCTGATATGTAACTGAGAATATGTGATAATTTATATGTTAAATAAGAAATTAATTTGTTAGTGTGGGTTTGGTTCGTAAACAATGTGTAAGGTACAATGTCGTTAATTCGGCAAGGTTGAATCTTATTTTCGGACGGTTCGTGTAGCACGGATAATAGAAAGGTTGATTTCAATTCTACCTTTGCTTTGGAATTGCCAAGCCAGACTTGTTTCCTTACTAACAACTCCTAGTGACTTTTTGAATTGTAATTGTGTAAAGGAGAACGCATGATCCTTCTAGTGCATATTCAATGTTTAATTTAATTATAATATAGTCTTGTATCAAATTGTGGTTATATTTGTTTTATAATACGGTAGTAATAAACTAGTAAGTTAATAAACTTAACATCAGGAGGTTCAACCGAGTTAATAAAGTAATAATGTTCATTAATATTTTATTATAAATACATTGATAGATAATATTATATATCAAAACATAATTATTTTATATTACATAAATTTCGTGTACCAATATTGAAGTTTTAAAATTTATAAAAATACAAAAATTTACAAGTTAGTAATTTAATTTATGGTCTTGTTTTATTTTGATGATTATATAGATTGGATTAAGGAGGTCTAGCAGTGTGATATTTGCGTTCGATGAATTATTTCGATATTATATTCAAGTATGAATTTCGTACTTCATTTCTTGATTGTGCTTCTATTTTCTGTATCAGCTATGTAATATTTCGTCATTTGGAAAACTGTATTTTTGAGACTTTATTCGTTTGTATCCTTATTCGTATATTTTTGTTTACTCTCAGAAGTATTTAGATCATTGGTATCTTGTGATAGTTAAGTATGTTTGTATTTGAAATAATTCGATATCATCAGGAGATAGTCTTGTAAGCCTTGTGATTTGAACCATTTTTGTCTTACATTTTGTAGTTCGATCCTTAGGGTATAGTTGAGCTAACCATATGTGGGGGTACTATAGGCATGTCCTCTTGACAAAGGCTGTGGCGGTGTGATCATTTCACGGCGTATTCTTTTGTATACTCTGGGTGTGAGCTTTGACCATTTGATATATTTGTTCAGGATACGTATAGGTCGACCCAATTTTTGATTTGTTTGGTGGATTAGTGACGTATGAGTCGTGCATACTATCTGGTTTGATTTGCATACATCATGATATTGATGTATTTTGTTAGCCTTTGACTATTTGTATTTGAGTTTAGTATGAAATTGTCATCTTTTAAACAGTTGATTCAGTCTTCATCTTGTTGGAATCCTTTTGATTATACTTGTTCGATCAATAGCGTTCATTGTTTATATATAGACTAACTAATTTTTATATATTCATAATTCGTTCGTAATTCACATTAGTTCATTCATTCGGCTTTTTTGGTTACATTATATATTGTGATATATTTGTGCTTCTTTATATTCGTGTTGGACAATTGGCACATGCCGTGTTCTTTTTCCGTTAGGTAATCAGTGGTGATCAGGATTTGTGGGAAGAGAGCTACATTTGATCCAAATAAGTAGATTAGTTTTGAAACTATTATTAGACTTGAGTTTCTAATATTTTATAGATGGATGTTTTGGACCTATTTTAGCATTCATTCTTTGAAGTAGAGATTATTTTAATATGGAGTCCTTTCTATTTAAATTGGCGTTTGTGACAGTTGATATTCAATCTATTTGAAAATATTTTGATGTTTATTAGAGGATTGTATTTAAGAAATTGGGTGTAACAATTTTAATTCAAAAAATTATGATTTCGGGCTTGCAAAATTATATGCCGCTGATGGAATTCCGTTTTTATTCTCATGTTGTCTACAGCTAAAACAAGAGTTTGCCAGGCATGGGAGGTGATGAACCCTCGTACAAAGAGGAACAATGGGTTACATTGCTCCCGAGTTGTTTTACAAAAATATTGGAGGTGTTTCATACAAAGTTGATGTTTATAGTTTTGGAATGTTGCTAATGGAAATGGCAAACCGAAGGAAACATCTTAATCCATTTGTGGATCAACCGAGCCAAATTTACTTCCCCTCATGGGTTTATGGCCAGTATAATAATGGAAATGAGCTTCAAATGGAAGATGCTACTGAGGAAGAAAGGAAATTGGTAAAGAAGATGATCACGATGTCATTATGGTGTATACAAATGAAGCCTATTGATCGACCATCTATAAACAAAGTCAAAGAGATGCTCGAATGAGATGTTGAACTTTTGGTAATGCCTCCCAAAACCATTTTTATGTCCACAAGAGCCCCAAATTGAGGAAGATCAAGAACTCTTGAACCCAACACCTCCAAAGTTAACAGTATCATGGGATGATGGTTCTATAACCCAGTGCAGTGACTAGTCTTCTATCTCCATCAATTAGACCACTACTTTTCTCAACGGCTAATTGTTAGTTATGAAGAATAGTGTAATATGAGTGTCTTTTGGAATGTTATCTGAGAACAATTATGTAATATCAGCGTGGCCTTTTATTTATTATTTTTACAATCTATATAATAAAACATAACTCATTTTGAATCTTTCATTTGACAAAGTACAAGGACGGTTCAGATTTCATCTCAATTCTTCCAACTTAATCTAAAACCTCATATTTCATCTCATACTAAAAATTTCCGCTCAAATCAAATTCACCTCTAAAAATTCACGTCCAAATCAAATAACAATAATGATAATAATAATTATAATAATAATTATTATTATTATAATATTAATAGTAATAATAAAAATAAAAATAAAAATAATAATAACAATAATAATTATTATAGTAATTATTATAATTATAATAGTAATAATAATAATAATATAATAATAATAATAATAATAATAATAATAATAATAATTAATTATTATTATTATTATTATTATTATTATTATTATTATTATAGTAGTAATAATAATACTAATATTTATAATAATAATAATACTAATAATACTAATAATGGTAATAATACTAATAATGATAATAATAGTAATAATTATAATAATAATTATTATTACAATAATAATAATAATAATAATAATATTATTATTATTATTATTACAATATTACTATTACTATTACTATTATTACAATTATTATTATTATTATTATTATTATTAATATTATTATTATAATAGTAATAGTAATATATTATTATTATTATTATTATTATTATATTATAATAATAATTATTATAATAATAATAATTATTATATTATTATTATTATTATTTATTATTAATATTATATAATAATATAATAATAATAATAATACTATTAATTATAATAATTATTAATAAAATATAATAATAATAATAATAATAATAATAATAATAATAATAATAATAATAATAATAATAATAATAATAATAATAATAATAATAATAATAATAATAATAATAATAATAATAATAATAATAATAATAATAATAATAATAATAATAATAATAATAATAATAATAATAATAATAATAGTAATATAATAGTAATATTAATAATAATAATAATAATAATACTAATAGTAATAATTATATTAATAATAGTAATTATAATAATAATTATAATAATAATAATAATAATAATAATAATAATTATTATAATAATAATAATAATAATAATAATAATAATAATAATAATAATAATAATAATAATAATAATAATAATAATTATGATAGTAGTAATAATAATAGTAATAATAATAACAACAATAATAACAATAATAATAACAATAATAATAATAATAATAATAATAATAGTAATAGTAATAATTATAATAATAATATGATAATAGTAATAATAATAATAATAATAATAATAATAATAATAATAATAATAATAATAATAATAATAATAATAATTGTTATTGTGGTGGTATGGTGAATTATAAAAATTGTTATTGATTATTTGTAAGTTTAATTTGTAGACAGGTTTAGATTTTTCTAGATTTCTATTTTTAAAGGAAAATTAATTATTGTGGTGGTGTGGTGAATTATGATAATTGTTATGTGTGATTGTAAGTTATTTTAGGTTGTAAAAAGTTTTTAGGTAATGTAGTATTTTTTGAATTTTAATTTAATTTTTCGTTACATCGTGCCTTTAGGCACGAACAATTACTAGTAATTATATATTATTTGACATACTCGTTTGAACATCCTACTTGGTATCTCTAGTCTCGCCGCATACAGCTTACAGAAGTCATCCAGTGAGCCTATTCGAATCAAAATCATCATAAAGAAAGGAGACTTTTCGAAAAATTATCTAATTACATAGATGAAGAAAAGAAAACCAAAGGTTGAAAAGTACTATACTCGATTCACCAGGTTCTACCGCTCTGGGGTCATTTATGGTAAAAAAAGAAAAGGTTACTTGACAATTTGGCTAATCAAATCAAATCGCATTGATGCGATTCATTCACTCAACTATCCTATAAAGCAATTTAAACTCTTAGTACTAAGGGCCTATTTGTTTCGCTCTGAAACAGTCTGAATAGCTCTGAATCTGAGCAATTCAGCTATTCAGACTGTTTGTTTACAAATTTTAAGATCTGAATTGGGCTGAATTCATCTGAGTGATTCTTTTCAAAAAATTGGATTGAATTGGCTGAATAACGAGTTTTACCCAAATAGTCTCGTTGCTCTCTTTCCATCTCTAGCGTCGCTCTGCATCTACATCTCCATCTCTTCTCTGCCTCGTTGGTCCATCACTTCTTTGACAGGTAACCCTCGTGTCTGCGTCGCTGCTCCATGGTCCTAATTTGAAATATGTTTCTTCATGTATATGGTGGGAATGTGATTCAGATTAATAGTTATGAAGATGCTATTAGTTTTCATTTGTTTCTTCCTATATCTTGAATTTTAATATTGGGAACAAGGGTTACTGAATGTTAGCAATTTGTTGTTACTGCTATTTAGCAAAAAGAACAACCCAAATCACTTTTCCAACGATTTTAAGATTTCGGTTGGTAGTTTTGCTGTAGCAACTGAAAATTTAATTCAAGTTTAGTTGTATTTTATGGGTTTTTCACAGGCCTTGCTAGAAGTTTACTAATTTTATTGTAATCTTCTGAGATTTTAACAAATAATCTTTACTGTGTTGTTTGCATAGGGCTAAATTGAAAGTGAAGTGATAGTATGAAATGGTGAATATGGGTTATGTATTGGCCAATCACACATAAATGCAGTTTTTAGGCAACATTTACTTGCAGTAGAATATGTAAAAATTTCAATGAACCCGTGCTACAGAAAGTTTACAATGCTATTGCTATTAAAAATATTACCAAATGAAAAATAATTATAAAGAAAGCAAACTATAAAAAGTAAACTAAATGGATATCCAATAGCATTGTAAACTTTCTGCAGGGCATTTCTGTTCCAACTGAACATATAAGCAGATTTCTGTAGGAATGGTGTACCTATGGTTTGAATGCTATGTCTCACGCATTGAAATTAATCAATATCTTCTTTCATTCAACCGTGCCCTTATTTGTTTTGCTTTTCATTCAACTGAACTTATTTGTTTTGCTTTTCATTGAATTTGTCGTTTGAGTTCTGGAACTTAGGGAGTTATACAGTCTAATAAGTTGAGTCATCACTTTAATTATTTGAGTGTGACTTTGAATTTCAGCAAGTTCTTACAGTGTATGCCATTTAATTGTTTTTCCTTCTCAAAAGGCAGATCGAAACATTTGGTAATATTTTTAATAGCAATAGCATTATTATAGTTTGCTATTAATAACAATAGTTTACAATGGATATCCATGCTGACTTGAAAGCAAACTATAAAAAGTACAGCAAAATACACTTTTAAGGAAGTGGGTCAATCGTGAATAACTGGGAGTTATAATTATAAAGAATATAATACAGATGCACCTACTAAAAAATACTGTGCTATTGATGAGAAACCACCACTTTTACATTTTGTCAAGTGTTGTTTCAACCAGCTCATCTAATAGAAGGGGTTTTGTAGTATCATATTGCTAAAATAATATCCTTTCAAATTTCTTGTTTCTCTTACATTTTGAGCTCTACTTATTGCTCTTGATAGACATAGGATTTCAGATATAGTTGAAATTCCATTTTGTAATTTCTAACTTTGATGATTTCATGTGATAGAAACTTGGCTGGAGAAATTGCACAAGAGTATGCCAAACGACAGGTTAGAGTTTGTATCTTCCGGATATGTTAGGGATTAGACAATTTTCTGTCTCTTTATTTGATATGGTTTTTGTGAGTTAAATACTCGAATCAGCTTTAAGCAAAAGAGTTTTTCCTATTTTGTTTGTTGATATTGCCGCGTTGTTTGATGTGTTCTTGAAAGTATATTTGTTTATTATTAGGATTAGAATCTCTAAATTCATCCTTTTATTTGTGTTAGGCATGGAACAATCGAGTGAAACTCAAAATCAAAAAAAATCAAGAGAGTTGGAGAAATGAAAATGTAATAAAAACTTTTCCTGAAGCATGTATTTGCGAGGTTACGAAAAACGGTAGACTAGGCGGTAGTCTTAAGCCATATTCATGGTCAAAAGTGGGAGAAATACTGAAGAGCACCCACAACTTTATTGTAGATCATAAGCAAATGAAAAATCATTATGATTATATAAAGGAAAAATATATTGCATGGTGTCAACTAAAAAGAAAGACCGGAAATCATTATGATCCCACAATTAACACGTTCAATTTTACGGATGAGGAATGGGAGCTAGAGTCAAAGGTTAGTAACTACTTTTTTAAGTTAACCATAAAAGCTTGTTAAATTATTAAACATGTGAATAACATGTTGGGTATGATCTTTGGCTACAGGAAAATAAGCATGTTGACTCCTTGAGGACTTCACCTTTAAGTTTTTCTGAACTTTGCACTCAACTGTATGATGGAGCTGCTGCTGCGGGGATTGATGGTTGGGGACCTAGCTCTAAAAGGGATAGGACCGTTGAACCAAATAAGGATTTGGAAATTCTTAGTATTGAGGATATCCCTTTTAGTACTCAAGCTCAAGAGTCCTCAAACCCACTTTTAAATTCATTAACTCCGGGTACCCAATCACATGCTTCCACTCCCAACTTTGAAGAACAAAGGCCAACGAAAAAAGTGAAGAATTCAACAAAAAAAAATCTAATAACTCCGAAATAGAGGAAGAGATGCGCAAAGCCTTAAAACTCATTGTGAATAACAATAGTGCGCAAAGATAAATTAAATCGTCTTGGGCGGGGATCACAAATTCATTCCACAAAATGACACTTGGGATATTTTGTGAGAGTGCAAGTTATAGGGAACAATGGATGCTCTTAAAAGACGATGAGAATGAAGATTGGGTTGAAATGGTTTCACGCAAGTTAGGATTTCTAGTCTAGTTAAATATTTACTATTGGATGATTTTAGTTAAACTTTAATATTTTGTATGGATCGATGGCCAAAACTTATTATTTTGGGTGCAAAGGGTTAATTTTGGATCGATGGCCATAACTTTTGTATGAACTTGTTTACTTTTGGTATATATTTATTTAGTAACTTATTATATGTGCTTATTGTTTTGATAGATCATGATTTGTTGAACTTGACATATGGTCATTATGTGAGTTTCATTATATCACAAACATATTTTTCTTAATATTTTTGCTATTACTGTTTTTGAAAATATATAGGTCAAGCATGACTATTGAAGATCAACTTTTATGCTTAATCATTATGTATTGTTACTTGAAACGAATTTATTCAACAAACATACTAAGAATTAGAGATAACACTTCAATCTTGAGTGGACATGCTTGTACATTGGAGTTATTACATGGATCAAATACGCAATGTCAAGAATTGATGCGACTTTCACATGTTCCATATGTGCATTTATGCAATCATTTTAGGCAAAAACAATGGGTACAAGTTAGTAAGTACATAACTATTGAAGAAAAGATTGCTATGTTCTTGACTATAATAGGTCAAAACGAACGATTTAGAGTAGTGAAACGAAGATTTCAACACTCTACACAAACAGTTCATAAATTTTTTCACGAGGTGCTGAATGGAATGATAGAATTTGCAAAGGAAATCTTAGTGCCCATGTAAGACCCCAACTTTTATGAATAAAGATTTAATTTTCTCGAAATATTTTTTTTAATAATAAGGTGTGGATTTGATATAATATAGTTGTGGGTAATATTTATAAATTTTGCAAAGTAAGCAAGTTGTCATAAAATATTCGTTTGGTCGGGAAATATTCGTTTTATCAGGGAATATTTGTACGACGGCACAATCATTGGTGAACTCCACAACGAAATTATTATCGGAGTTAGAAAATGACAGAAATATCTTTTTATAAAAATAACGACGAAAGTTTTACCGTTAACTGTTGAAATACCTGGTGATAAAAGTACAGTAATACGCGTGGTTGCATAGTAGCACACGGTATTTGATGCTTACGTGAGAAGTCACTCAGTTATACTCAATTATTGCTACAGTAATTGCTGCATAGTGTCTCACATTATTGATTCTATTATTGTCACAATATCATCTGTATAATATTTTATATTATTAAATCAATAATTGAGACGACAAAGTTATTCATATTATTATTTGTATTATTAACAATGTCTAGAAAGTTCTGTCGAGGAAAGGGGTTTGATCACTTAATTGCGCGCCAATAGGGAGAAATCCTTATCGAAAAGCCCCATCTTTCCTAAGAATGATCTGGTTGTTAATATTGCAAGTTATATTATTGATAAATAATTGTTGTTTAAAAATATGCTTTGTGAAGCCAAGTGAATTGAGATAAATAGAGGAGATTTTTTTGAAGTATTTGTTATAAATTTCGCTTATTATTTGGACCCCCGCTTATTCATTTTTCAAAATAATCGAAAGGAAGTTATAAAGTATGTTGGGAAATTGTATATTTAAATTTGATGTTGAAAGTAAATATTCATGCTTATTTATAAGGTCCTTTAAGGAATACATATACAAGGACTTAGTGGTAGATCAAACTTGTTAGGTTGATCTGAGCTTTAATGTTTATCATTCTGTAAATGAATGTATAAATGAAAAGATCAAAGCTATTAGGTTGATCTATGTCTTGAGATGTAATAGATAGGCTTCAACTGAATCGTAGTCTATCGAACTGATCAAAAAATTGCTGAAGCCAAGGCAAAATCGTAGAGCATCAAGAATCGTAGTCTGTTTGCTTTGAAAGGCCTCTCCCGAAATCATAGAGTGGTCAAAATGCCTGTCGAGTCAAACTCAAGGATCGTAGAGTGCTCTCGGAAGCGTATCACCTTTCTGCATCAGAAGCATCGAGCCTTATCCATTTGTTTAAGAATAAAAGTCAACAAATGTGGAATGAATTATAGACATTGTGACTATCGGGAATCCTAATGACACAACACTCATCCTTAGTATATAACAAAGAGACGTATTGAAGAAGCTAAGGAAAGTACTACATGTCAGCCAAAAACACCTTTTCAGGTGTTAGGTGAGATAGCAGTCTAATGTGTCAGTGAGCCAGACGGCTAATCAGAAGATATGCAGAAAGTCTCCATCAGTGCTCAGAAATGTCAAATATAATTAATGCCTCAACGGATGCTTTCAAACAGATACATTTCAAAGGCACCTTATATGCAAAACAGAAGCTAATGCAAGAATTAAGCAAACATACAACAAAAAGAAAACTTGATCAGCTCCTCAGTTCTTTCAAACACAAGCTTAACGACAACTGAGTAGCACCATTCAAGAACTTAACTATCATTAAGTGAAGTAAGAAGTTCCAAGTCAGTTGGACTTGAAGAGTTCTAAAGTGAACTAAGAAGTTCCAAAACTGCTGGTCTTGAAGGAATCTGTGAGATGCAAAGAGTGTAAAGATATCCTTAGTGGATTTCCTACTCAAGGAGTAGAAGAGTAGACTAGGAGCTTTGAGTGCTCTGAACCACTTAAAAATACTGTGTCTCCTATATTCTTGCCATAACTGCTATATCTGCCATAACTGCTTATCTCATATTAACTCGTTTAATCTTAAAGGGAAAACTAACAAATCTCAAATTCCGCTGTGATTAAATCATTATCAAATCTGACAAGTATTTTACAAAAGAAAATTTTAAAATATCTATTCAACCCCCTCTCCCCCTTCTAGATAACTTTTGTGCCACTGAGAACTAACAATTGGTATCAGAGCAGGTTCTATCAATCAGCCTACAAAGCTTAAGTAGATCCAATGGCACATCTGATAAGCGATTTAAAGACTGGAGGAGGCAGCAAGCCACCTATGTGCAATAAAGATAAATTCCGCCAACTGGAAAGTTCGTATGCAAGCCTACATAGATTCAATAGATGAAGATCTATTTGAAACTGTTCAGAATGGGCCCTACGTTCCTATAAAGCTTGCACGAACTTCAGACGACCCAAACAGAGTTCAGATTAAGGTCAAAGCAGAATGGACTGACAATGAAAAGAAATCTGTCCAACTCGATAAAAAGGTCAAGAATATTTTGTTCCAATCTTTAGAAGATGACATGTTTGAAAATGTAGTCAACAACAAAACAACAATGGAAGTATGGGAAGCATTGCTCATTATGCATGAAGGAACTGAAGAAGTCAAAGAAAATAAACAATCTCTTTTGACTCAACAATACGAAATGTTTGCCCATGTTCCAGGTGAAAATGTCACTTCCACTTATGAAAGATTCAATGTTCTGCTCAACTCTCTTCGAGCTTTTGGAAAGATCTATCCAAATAAAGATCCGATCATAAAATTCATGAGAGCTTTACCTAACAAGTAGGATGCCAAAACCACTGCCATCAGAGAATCAAAGAATCTCCATGAAATGACTGTTCAACAATTAGATGGCAACCTCCTCACCTATGAACTGGAGCTGACTTAGTGAGCAGAGAATTTATCTGAAAGAAGAAAGAAGGACAAAGGGGTTACTCTCAAAGCAATATATAACATCTCCAAAGCTAACACTAAAAATGACTCTGACTATGATGAAGATGATGATGAGGACATTGCAATGCTAATAAGAAGACTCAGAAGGTTCATGCGTAAAGGCAGAAGCAACAAACTTAAGAGATTCAACAACTACAACAGCCAGAAGCAGATAAATGACTTATGCTACAATTATAAGAAGCTTGGCCACTTCATTGCAAACTGCAACAAACCTCTTAGAGAAGAACTAAAGAGGAAATCAAATTCAAAGAAAGAAACCAAAGGCAACAAGAGGCACTAGAAGAAAGACAAAGGTCTTGTTATCGGAGGATCGTGGAGTGACTTAGACAATGACTTAACTCCCGAATCTGGAGATGATAAAGATCCTTAAATAGCAAATCTATGTCTAATGGCTAAACATGCAAAGGACAAGAAAAGCCCTGACAATCATGAAGTAAGTATCGATGAGGTATTTGACTTTAACTCTCCTGATGTAGATATTGATGATTTAAGAACTGTACTACATGTCATAACATCTGATCTGCATCGATACATGAAATGGGTCAGAGTTCTGTCTAAAGATTATTCTCTTCTTCAAAAAGAGAAAGAGAAAGTTCATGAAGAACTGGAAACGGCTCTCCTAAGTACTAACACTCTCTCCAAATTTGAAGCTGAGAATAAACTCTTAAAACAGACCAATGAACTTAATGCACAAAGAGAGTCAAATATAACCTCTAAGATTGAGAAACTAGAAAAGATAATCCTAACATGGAATAGATCCTCTTCATTCATGGACTCTGTTGATCGATTTCAGAATCAAAACTCACGTGCAAGTATACAACGTCAACAAGTAATAAAGTGGTAAATTAAGTGTCGAACCCACAGAGAATTCCAATCAATAAACTCCAACTACTAGTACTATACCAATTCAATTTTATTTAAACAACTGCAATTTATGATTTTTAAAATTAAGAAAATTAAATTGACTAATTAAACTGGATTACTTAATAAATGAATTCAAATAAATAAAGGTTAAGACTACAATATCTCCAATTTATGAACTACAAACCAAATATCCTACTAACCCAATTATTACGCCTCCTGAATTGTTAACATGAATTTTAAGCATTAAAAGTCATTTCCCAAGTGATTAGTTAACTTTTATTCAATTCAATTAATCTTACGATATTCCTATGCAAAATAATTAAATTAAACTCGTTAAGTTCCAATTCCCAATTTGTTACATGCAGTGAACAGATATTCATATTCAATTCACAACCCTAATTATTCATCTTATACAAATAATTAAGCATACATGTTATCATGTTCATTTCCAACCTTAGATTTCATCTTTCGAATCCTTCTAGAGTAACACAGTAATTATTGGTCAATTAATTAATCAATACGCACAAAACATGATAAACAATTCACCTAGACATAAATAATTGGATTAAATTAAATAATTAATTCATAGACATAAAAGGTTCAATTTGTAGTCTTAATAAAAGAATTAGTTCATAACGAAAAATAAAATCAACAATCCCATGAAAATCATCTCGAAAGAATTACACAATTAAAAATAAGAAGGAGAAGAAACTTTAAAAAGAAATCTTCCAACTTCAATCTTTAATTGGAAGTCTGCTCCTTAATTTTCTGATGAAAAACTTGATTAGTCTCTAGCTATCATTGATTTACTCCCCAATTTTCCGCTCATTGCTCCTTTAATACTCCTCCTTCAAACAAAGTCCAATCCCTAGTCAACTTCTGCCTTCCACGCACGCGCCTTGGTCACGCCAGGTCAAGCCTTAGCGCCCCGGCGCTGGGATTAACTCTACAAGTAGCGCCCCGACGCTAGCTCCTTGCTGTTGAATTACTATTTTGCCCTCGATTATGTCAAAACTCCCTTTATGCCCTTTCTTAACCTTAATCTGGAAAATAACAAATAAACATATAAAAACTACCCTAAAATACTCAAAAATAACAATAAATCAAGCATATACATATTCAATTCATGGGTATATTACCCATTCATCAGACTCCCTGATCTCCAGTCAAAGAAGTGCTTCTGACAGAACATGCCTAGGTTTTGGGAAATCCATCTCAGAACCATATGTGGAAAAGATAAAGGAAACTAGAACTAGTAATGTTTTAAATTTTAATAGAAGCATTATATTTGTGAAATCCCCACAGAAGGAAGAACCAGTCCATCCCTGTTCTTTTGATCCAATCCATGTTCCAAGGCATAATGGATCCCATGTTGGCCTAGGATTCAGAAAAGAGAAGAATAACTTAGTCACTACTCTCCAACCTCGAAGGGTCATAGAGTCGAGTAAAATCAACTCCACGAATCAACTAGGTAGAATTGTGACACCCCCAAAATTAGGTATTTATCACCCATCTTGGGTCGTCAGATACATGGTACAAAATACAAATACAAACTTAATTATACAAATGTCGTGTAACATACGACAATACATAAACTGAGAGTTCTAATAGGAATATTGTCATCTAGACAATATCCATACTCAAGGAGTCCTCATTACATTTATTGTCACACTATTTAACAGAATGGTGAGGACTACTAATGCTATCCTCTGGACCATCACTCCTTTCCCTGACTCGTCCCAGCTATATTCTCATTTCCTGAAGAGAACATTGAAAGAAAGGGTGAGCTCAACTAGCCCAGTAAGAAATATTATGACTAAGATAATGAAGAATAAATTATAATAGTCTTCAACGATGTTAAACTGATAAAATACAATAGACATCAAGTTTAACTGCAGCGGAATAAGCAATCCATTAGAAGAGTCAAGTAGAGAATAAAACCTACTATCTTCTATGATTTAAAAATATTTTCATCAACTTTTATCACTGAGACTCAGCTTAATAAATAAACCACATCTTCTAATCATCCTTGTATTACGGGCCAAGGATATTCATTAAATCATCAATGATCATGACTATACCGAAAAATCTCTGGTCATAATCATACCACAAACTGTCTATCAATGCATTACAAGCCACTGAGGACTTTTACCACACCACTTATAACATCACAGTTCATGATTATACCGAATGATCCCTGGTCATAATCATACTAAGTCCATCTATGCACGTAAGCCAAAGATGACTTTTAACATAAAATAAAATGAGGATGATGACAATGTTATAGAAATTCAATTAAACAAGTTCAAGAATTAGTTTATCCAGGAACTAATAATATCCAAATTGTCAATATGATACTTCTTTGTAAAGTAACAGTCAAGAATGCTCAGAAGAATATTTTCATGAAAAGATACTGGATGAAGCGCAAATATCAAGGATATTCCACTAATTTTATAGAGTATAGAAATCAAAACTTTAACCAAATGAGTATAATAAAGAATATATGAAACTGCAAATGGATTTTCACCAGCCATGCGGTAATCCACGTATACAGATCATTTCCACAATTTAATAAGGAATGAATATAAAGGATCATTCACCATGCATGTGGTAATCCACATAGATAGGTTATTCTAACAGAATAATAAAGAATGGAATAACAGAAGGATTCACCATGCATGCGATAGAGACCGCACAGACAGGTTATTCCCAACAAAATAATAAATACGGAATAATAAATATGGAACCAGGTCAGGTGAAATTCACACCGACAGGATATTCCGACAGAATAATAAATACGGAATAATAAATGATGGAACCAGGTCAGGTGAAATTCACACCGACAGGATATTCTGACAGAATCGTAAAGAACGGAATAATAAAAGAATTTCACCAAGTATGCGGTACTTCGCATAAACAGGTTATTCCAACATAATAATAAAGAATGGAATAATAGAAGAAGATCACCAAGTATTGGGTAAACCGCATATACAGGTCATTCCACCAAGTATAGGGTAAACCACGCATACAGGTTATTCCTACAGAATAATAAAGAATGAAATAACATAAGTTCTCTTCATGAATAAGAAAGAATAACACCCCTTACCATTTTAAAGAAGAACTAAAATAAAGAAGTAGTTAAGTGGCAGAATACTCTTATTCTTTCTCTCTATAGTTTCTCTCTCTAGAGTTTAGTGAATTCGTAAGAAAATAATGAAGGAATGAGCTTCTATTTATAGAAAAATGGAATGCATAGTAACTAATCCATGAACGGTCCAGATTGATTTACTTTAATCTGACGGTCCATATTTAAAGAAAAATCTTTTAAATAAAATATAATATATTCTATTTATAGAATAACTTTAATAAAGTATTCTGTGTTATATAAAAAGATTTTACTATGCAAAACACTATGCACAATAGAATATAATATATTCTATTTATATAATAACTTTAATAAAGTATTCTGTTTTATATAAAAAGATGTTTCTGTTTTATTACGTTAATAATACGAATAAAACAAAACTTCATTATCGCTAAATAATTCATATTATTAATTGACAATAATTGAATCAAACTGAGTGACTTCTCACATAAGCATCAATACTGTGTGCTACTATGCAACCACACGTATTACTGTACTTTTACTACCGAGTAGTTCAACAGTATCAACGGTAAAACTTCCGCCGTTATTTTTAATAAAATATTTTTATCGTTTTCTCAATCTGACAATAATTCTGTTGTGGGGTCCACCAATGATTGTACCGTCGTACGAATATTTCCCGTAAATAGTAACTCGTGAATAGTACTTTGATACAAAAAGTGTCCCAAATACTCGAGTGAACAATACTAGAGTGAATAGTAATTTGGGTGAATAGTAACCCGTGAATAGTAACTCGTGAATAGTAACTCTTGAATAGTAACTCCGACACAAAAAGTGTCTCAAATACTCGAGTGAATAATGCTAGAGTGAATAGTAATTTAGATGAATAGTAACCCGTGAATAGTAACTCGTGAATAGTAACTCATGAATAGTAACTCCGACACAAAAAGTGTCCTAAATACTCGAGTGAACAATACTAGAGTGAATAGTAATTTGGGTGAATAGTAACCTGTGAATAGTAATTTGTGAATAGTAACTCATGAATAGTACTCCGACACAAAAAGTGTCCTAAATACTCGAGTGAACAATACTAGAGTGAATAGTAATTTAGGTGAATAGTAACCTGTGAATAGTAATTCGTGAATAGTAACTCATGAATAGTACTCCGACACAAAAAGTGTCCCAAATACTCGAGTGAACGATACTAGAGTGAATAGTAATTTGGGTGAATAGTAACCCGTGAATAGTAACTCGTGAATAGTGACCATGTATTTTATGACAACTTGTTTACTTTAAAAAAAATTCACATATCACCCTTAACTTTAACCTTTTATCAATTTAACCATTTACCAAAATAGAAAAATTGAATACTTTTATTTCATAAAATTCGGGGTCTCACAGGAATAGTAGAGTTAAGCTTCACTCTTCACAAATCATGAATCACAAGGACACATGGAAAAAGAAGAACTAGTATAAAAGAAAGATTGCCAAGAACTCACATAAGTCCAAATGGAGAAAGAATCCACATACACACACAAGCATGCATCATGCTAGATATTTTGTGTAACACCCCAACTTTTATGAATAAAGTTAATTTTTCTCGAAATATATTTTTGAATATTATGGTGTGGATTTGATATAATGTTATAGTTGTGGGTAATATTTATAAATTTTTCAAAGTAAGCAAGTTGTTATAAAATATTCGATTGGTCGGAAAATATTCGTTTTAACAGGGAATATTCGTACGATGGCACAATCATTGGTGGACCCCACAACGAAAGTATTGTCGGAGTTAGAAAATGACAGAAATGTCTTTTTATAAAAATAACGGCGAAAGTTTTACCGTTAAACTATTGAACTACCCGGTGGTAAAAGTACAGTAATGCGCGTGATTGCATAGTAGCACACGGTATTGATTATTGATGCTTATGTGATAAGTCACTCAGTTATACTCAATTATTACTACAGTAATTGTTGCATAATATCTCTCATATTATTGATTCAATTATTGTCATAGTATCATCTGCATAATATTTTTTATTTTTTAAATCAATAATTGAGACGACAAAGTTATTTATATTATTATTTGTAATATTGACGATGTCTAGAAAGTTCTGTCGAAGAAAGGGTTTGGTTACCTAATTGCGCGCCAGTAGGGAGAAATCCTTATCGAAAAGCCCCTCTTTCCTGAAAATGATCTGATTGTTAAATATTGTGAGTTATAATATTAATGATGAATACATTCGTGTTGATTAAAGATGAAATTATTGATAAAAAATATTTCTATTGTGTTGTGATTATTTGTGTTAGTGGAAATCGATATTTATTTCGATAATAATTGATTTCTGGAGGTTAAATTGACCAATCGAGTAATTAATCGGATAAATGAGCAATTAATTGCTATTAGTTCACATACATATAACTATTTGCTCACATGAATGAAACTATTGGTTCACATGCATTACTATTAGGGGAGGTGGTGTAAGATTGATAATACTTGCAGGGCTAAATTAAAAATAGAGGAAAAGATGAAGGTACTATACTGTAATAATTCGAGCCTCAAAACGTGCAATTATCGAAATTATGTTTTCCTATAAATAGAAGTTCATTTTTTTTCATTCTCACCAATTCATTAAGACTCACAAGAACAATTATAGAGAGAGAAGCTATAGAGAGATTAGATATAGAGAGAAAGAAGAAGAGTAGTCTGCTACTTCACTATTCCAGTATCCAGTCTTCTTCTAGGGTAAGGGGTATTATTTCTTTCGTATTCGTAAGGGATATTATTTTTGTTCAGTATTCGTAAGAAATAATATTTTCTTCCATACTCTGTAGTATGTGAGTAATATTATTTCGTTTCGTATCCTAAATTCTACACTCATTTTGTTGAAGTATTGGTTCTATACTCCGTGAAATTAGTAGAATATTCTTGAAATTTTCACTTCATCCAGTATCTTTTCATGGTAATATTATCATAAGTATTCTTGATAATTATTGATCTTTTCATGTCGGGATATTATTCGAGTTACTATTCACGAGTTACTATTCACTCGAATATTATTCACTCGGGTATTCGGGACACTTTTCATGCCGGGATATTATTCACGGGGTACTATTCCCGAAGTACTATTTATGAGAAACTATTCACTCGGATACTATTCACCCGATATACTATTCATGATAAAAAATTTGATTTCTTTTCTATCAAAAATTATTTTTGATACATGAATATTATTCTTGAATTTTACTCCACAAAGTAGTATCATGTTGACAAGTTGGATATTTTTAAACTCTGGATAAATTTAAAGTCCTTGATTTCGTTTGATTAATGCTTATATCATTGTCATCATCCTAATGTTTATATTGTGATAAAAGTCATCTTCGGCCAAGGGTGCAAAGATGAACGGTTGTTTGGTATGATTATGACCAGAGACCATTCGGTATAATCATGACCCGTAATGTTACAAATGATGTGGTAAAAGTCATCATTGACCCATAGTGCATTGATGGATAGTTGTTGGTATGATTATGACCAGGGATTATTCAGTATAATCATGACCATTGATGAAAACCTGAATATCGTTAGCCCTTAGTGCATGGATAATTTATGGTCGTGATACTAATGAATATCCTTAGCCGTAGTGCAAGAATGATTCGATGATGTAGATTATTTATTAAGCTGAGTCTCAACGATAAAATTGATGGTAAACTTTTTAAATCATAGAAGATAGTAGATATCATGCTCTACTTGACTCTTCTAATGGATTGCTTATTTCACTGCAGTTGTTGATCTAAAACTTGTTGTCTATTGTATTCTATCAGTTGTTATACTATTAAAGGCTAAGGATAATTTATTCTGCATTATCTTAGTCATAATATTTCTTACTGGGCTTGTTGAGCTCACCCTTTTCTTTCACTGTTCTCTTCAGAAAATGAGAATATATAGCTGGGACTAGTCAGGAAATGGAGTGATGGTCTGAGATGGTGGCTATAATAGCCCTCACTATTTTTATAAAATAGTGTGATAATAATTGTAATAAGGACTCCATTGAGTATGGATATTGTCTAGAAGACAATATTCTTGTTTAAACTCTCAGCTATGTTTTGTCGTTTTTTACACGACAGTTGTATAATTAAGTTTTTAGTTGTATTCTGTACCATGTATCTGGCGACCCAAGATGGGTGATGTATTCCTATTTTGGGGGCATCACATTTTGTATGTAATAAAATTGGTCATAAGGTTGCAGTGTGCTACAATAATTCTCTACATACTAGACCCAAAGTCAAGCAAATTTGGGTTCCCAAGGATACTAACAAGGTAGGACCCATTCAAGTATGGGTACCAAAATGATAATTTAATCTTACCACAGGAACAGAGCTCCTCGATCACGACTTGGAATCTGAACAGTGGATGCTCAAGGCACATGACCGGGAACAAAGCCCTCCTGTTTAACTTCATAGAGAAGGAGGGTCCATCAGTCATCTTTGGAGACAATGGCTCTAGAAAGACAAGAGAATATGGCTCAACTGGGAATGGTGCAGTGTCCTCCAGTAAAGTAGCCTATGTGGAAGGGCTAAAGCACAATCTTCTGAGCATAAGCCAACTCTACGACAAGGGTCATCAAGTTACCTTCCTCAACAATCAATGTCAAGTCAGAGATCTGAAGACATCCTCTATAAAGCTGACCGGAACAAGAGAAGGGAACGTCTACACTGTTGATCTTGGTCAACTAAGTTCTAACGAGACAATATGCTTTCTGGCTAAAGCTTTTGAAGAAATGAGTTGGCTATGGCATAGAAGGCTGTCTCATCTCAACTTCAAAAGCATGTCAAAATTGGCTTCCAAGGATCTAGTAGCAGGTTTACCCAAGCTCAGCTTTGTCAAAGAAAGGCCATGCAATGCCTGTCAGCTTGGAAAACAGACTAGAAGCTCATTTAAAAGCAAAACTATCAACTCAATTGACAAGCCTCTGCAGTTGCTTCACATGGATCTATTTAGGCCAATTCCTACAACAAGCCTTGGAGGAAAGAGATACTCATTGGTCGTAGTGGATGACTATACCGGATTTACATGGGTGTTCTTTCTAAACTCAAAAGATGAAACAAGCTCCCAACTAATCAAGATGTTCAGGCTGATGATGAACAAGAAAGGGGAGAAAATAAAGGCTATAAAGAGTGATCATGGTAGAGAATTCGACTTCTCTGAGATGGACCAGTTCTGCACAGACAATGGCATCAGTCACAACTTCTCAGCTCCACGAACTCCTCAGCAAAACGGAGTAGCTGAGAGAAAGAACAAAACGTTAATAGAAGCTAGAAGAACTCTACTAGCAGCAGCTCGTCTGCCTGAATACTTCTGGGCAGAAGCTGTCAACACTGCATACTACACTCAGAACAGATCTCTTGTGCACTCTACGTTAAAAAAGACTCCCTACGAACTTTGGAGAGGAAGAAAGCCAAGTGTCAGCTACTTTCATGTTTTCGGTTGTGCATGTTATATTCTCAACAATAGAAAATAGTATCTGATAAAGTTTCAACCCAAGTCAGACGAAGGAATCTTTCTCGGATATGCCACAGACAATAAGGCTTACAGAGTGTTCAACAAGAAGACACTAAGTGTTGAAGTCTCTATTCACATCATCCTCGATGAAACAGACTTGGACAAAACTGTGTCTCAAGACACTACGAACGATAATTCAAACACTACGAACGAGGCAGTCGAGCTCAACACCACGATCGTAGTCCCAAAAAATGAAATCGTCGAGCCAGAAGAGGAGATCATAGAGAGAACTACAACGAACCTCCACATCAAGAAGCAGAGGTTGATCTTGAAGAATTTAGACAAGAAGGCATCAGGTCAAATGTTCCAATAGGACAGATGGACAAAAGATCACACTCAAGACCTAATCATTGGAGATCCAAATGCAAGGATCAAGACAAGATCTGCCACCCAGAATGAGTGTTTCTATCTAAGCTTTCTATCACAAATAGAACCCAAGAAGATAGAAGATGCTATGGAAGACTCAAGTTGGATAAAAGCTATGCAAGAAGAACTAAATCAGTTTGAAAGAAGCAACGTATGTAGATTAGTTCCAAGACCAAGAAGCCACCCAGTCATTGGCACCAAGTGGGTCTTCAGAAACAAGATGGATGAAGATGGAGTAATAACAAGGAATAAGGCAAGACTAGTGGCCAAAGGTTACTCTCAAGAAGGAGACATCGACTACGATGAGACCTTTGCACCTGTTGCCAGATTAGAAGCCATCAGGATATTTCTTGCCTTTGCTACCCACATGAAATTTAAAGTCTTTCAAATGGATGTCAAAAGTGCATTTCTGAATGGTGAACTTCAAGAAGAAGTATATGCGGAGCAACCTCCAGGTTTCATCAATCAAACTCTCTCTAATTATGTCTATAGATTAGACAAAGCCTTATATGGACTTAAACAAGCATCTAGAGCATGGTATGAAACTCTAACTAACTTCCTTATTGAAAATAGTTTCATTAGAGGTAGAGTAGATACCACATTAAGCACAAAGATAAAGTCATATTAGTTCAAATATATGTTGATAAAATTATCTTTGGCTCTACTGATGAAAAAATGTGTAAAAGATTTGCCAAGCTTATGCAGAGCAAGTTCGAAATGAGTATGATGGGTGAGCTGAATTTCTTCCTTGGATTGCAAGTAAAGCAAATTGATGAAGGTATCTTCAAAAACCAAGCCAAGTACATTAAAGACTTACTTAAAAAATATGGTAAGGAATCAACCTCTCCCATGAAATAACCAATTGCTCCAGCAACTAAGCTTGACAAAGATGAGAAAGGTAAAAGTATTGATATAACTCAATACAGAGGTATGATAGGCTCTCTTCTATATCTAACTGCTAGTAGACCAGACATAATGTTTGTAACATGTGACAACCCCAAAACAGGTCCATTCCATCCAACCTATTCTGAGTCGCCAAATACATGGTACAAAACATAACTACAACTTTATTACAACAATTGTCGTGCAAAATACAACAACACATATGCTGTGAGTTTGGATACAAATATATACCAAATGTGACTCATGTCCCAATCGTGGACAGCACCTCACAATGATACCTTAAATAAAGGTATAGTCAAAAACTGTTTTAGAAATTATAATCTTTGGGAAGTGCTCAAGAAAACCTTCGTACATTGGAGGCCATGCGTCTAGGTTATGATAGATATCATATGGCCACAGAATTATCCTTGGTTGACCCAATAGACCCCAAAGAAAAATGAGAAGTTTACTATCATATTCTTCCCAATGGTGAGTCTTCTCTTGACTTATCATTATCTCCACTGTCTCTAATTAAGAATTATACTTCAAACAAATACCAAAATTATATAGGTAGTGCTCGTAAATATACTCAGCAAGTGGATGAGCACAATCCTGTCTTATGATGACACGAGGTTGTATGTCATTAGACATCTTGTATGATAGTGGCAAAACACCCTTCCAACGTTGGGTTCGCTTCACCCTAGATGATTCACCAAATATAACTACTAATGATAACCACCGTTCTATTCCCCTGTTACCCCCGCTCGACCCAGCCACACTCTTATTACCTGAAATGAATTGTGAAATAGAAGGGTGAGCACAACTAGCCCAGTAAAGAATATCATGACTAAAGATAAATAAATTATCAATAGCCTTCAACAGAATTAAATCAGATATTTAGAACTTATGGTAGATGATAAAAATTTTAACCACAGTTGCAGCGGAACGAGCAATCCATTAGAAGAGTCAAATATACTATAAAGTCTATTATCTTCTCCATGTTAAAAATCCACCAACAATGTTTTATCCCTGTAACATCAATCAACAATTCTGGTCCACAATCATATGAATAACTCATAATCATAGTTGTAGTTCTACATTCCTCTTCTCATCCAAGACGAAGATAATTTTTATCACCTATCTTTACCTGAAACATCAAATATCATGGTTACACCAAATCACATTTCCTGTTCATAATCATACTAATAACTTCATCTTTGCACTACGGCCAAAAATATTCATTTGTATCATCAGTTGGTCATGTTCATCTCAACACCTGTTCATCTTTGCACTACTGGTCAAAGATATTCATCAGTTAATCATTCATCTTTGCACTACAGGCCAAAGATATTCATCAACAATTCATCTTTGCACTACTGGCCAAAGATATTCAACCACAGGTCATCTTTGCACTATGGCCAAAGATATTCATCACTAGTTCATCTTTGCACTACGGCCAAATATATTCATCAACAGTTCATATTTGCACTACATGCCAAATATATTAATATCTCAAATAAATATATAATCATTTCAGAATTTATATAAACAATAATTATAACTATTTTGATCAATTCATCTTTGCACTTAAGCTAAAGATATTCAATTATAAATTCAATGGTCATGATCATACCAGTCAACAATTCAACTTTGTACTACTGGCCAAAGAGAACTCATAGTCATGATCATACCAAAAATCTAACCATCTTTACACTCAAGTCAATGAGAAATATCATCATTAGGGTTATAAAAAAGTTATATATGATAATAAAATCAATATAATCAACATATAGATTTAATCTTAAAAGTAATATTCACAAATCAACTATAATTTGGCCAGAAAAAAAAAATTAATTTTGTCGTGAATAGTAACTCGTGAATAGTAACTCATGAATAGTAACTCGTGAATAATAACTCGTGAATAGTAACTCATGAATAGTAACTCGACATGAAAAAGGTAGAAATTCCACAATAAAATCCATACCAATATTTCGGTATAATAATATTGAAATAATAATATTTCTTAAGCTTATAAACAATTTATTTAAATTGTTTACACTTTACTAATTAATGCATTTAATCATCATAAAATTTCAACTCTTAAGATTTCATCACCAATAACTAAAACCCTCATCAAAAATCTGCATATAACTCATATATGATTTTCAAGCTATAAAATCATATTTTCTAATTTTCTTACTTCATATAACATATTAATTCATTTACTCATAACTAGATCATTTTCATAAAAAATACCAAATCAGTCCCAAAAATATTTCTTTTCTAAGATTTAGTAGAATATAGTCCCATATTGAACATATATTTTTTTCAGAATTTTTAAAATTCATTTACTATTTTTCATATGGCCAAAACCGCCGAATATTTAGACATTTATCATAAATTGTACTTTTATCCAAAAATTCCAAAATTCACAGAGTACACTGATATTATATAGATATACTTCCAATAAAAATTTTATCAATTTTAGAGTTAACCACAAGGAGTTATAAGTTGTTACTTTTAAAATAGTCTTTTCTCATAAAAATCATAACTCTTAATCTATACATCAAAAAATCACCATTTTTCGACACAATCAATAAAACTCATCAAAATATCATTTCAAATTTTTTCAGAATTTTCTGAAGGTCGAAAGAAGTACGAATTGAAAAACATAATAACCCTTAAAATCTCTTACCTCAAAAGAGCAGTACTTCTAATCGGTATAAAACTGAAATAAACTTGCACTGAATAACAACTCTGAAAGTATCTAAATACTCACTAGAATATGCTTGACAATATAGAGAGAAAGAAAATTTGTTTCTGGTGTGATTTTCAATTCTAACTTAAGCACCTATTTATAGAAAAATGCTAGAACGCCAAATGAGACTAAAATAATAAAATATATTATTTTATTCCTTCTTTTCTACGCATGCCTACATGTTTGATCAGCCACCAGCCATCTTTGAACAAAGCTAGCAGCCCACATGTGTTAAAACACAAGTGGGTCCCACCCATAAATTAATAAAAATTATTTTATTTTCCGAAACTTCAATAATTCATAGAAAATAGCCCTTTTATCAGAAAATTCGAATCTCGCGACTTTTTATAGGAAATTCAATTCTCTACAACTTTACAGAAGAAAGTTTTTTTCTAAATTCCAAACAGAAATTGACCGAAATCCATAAACGGACGATTTTACAAGCTATAATCAAATTTCAGTCAAGAAATGGGGTCCACCGACACACAAAACATGTGTTAATTATTTAATATAATAAAAATATTCTTCCTCCTCATATACTCATATATCTCACATTCATTGTAAAATTATCACCATTATTATATTATTAAATATAATAATAAATTATTTTATCAGAAAAGATAAAATATCATTTTTTAACAATTGTCATTTAAAAAAATTTCTCCATCTATATCCACATAAAATTAATATTTTTCTCATCATATAAATTAATAATTAATTATTCACAACTAATATTATAGAATCACAGTACTGGCAACCAGGCCGTTCCCAAGAAAGAGGGGGCTTTCCAATAAGGATTTCTCCTTATTAGCGCTCAATTAGATGACCAAACCTCTCCTTAGACAGAACTTTCTAGATATTGCCAATAATGTTATCTAATAATATTATTCAAATAATATGAATTATTGATCTGATAATGGAGATGATGTGCAGTAACAATTATTGAAACAACAATAATATAAAATATCAACGCATCAATTATTGAATCAATAAAATAAAATATTGAACAGTAATTACTGTAACAATTATTGAGTAGTGCTTTCTCACGTAAGAATTAATAATTCAAAAATACTGTGCAAAACCGTGTTCTACTGTGCAACAACGCGTATTACTGTATTTTAACCACTGGGTATTTCAACAGTGTTAACGGTAACAACTACGCCGTTATTTATAAAAACTCAATTTTTTGTCGTTATCTTCATCCGACAGTTATTCTGTTATGGAGCCCACAAATAGCTGCGCCGTCGTACGAATATTCTCCGACAGAAAGAATATTCCACGACCAACGAATATTCCCCGACAACAATGATTATTTTATAACCACTTGTTTATTTTAAAAAAATTTCACATTTCACCCATAACTTTAACTTTTTATCAATTTAACCATTTACTGAATTGTAATTATAAGAAAAATTGAATGCTTTTATTTCACAAAATTTGGGGTCTTACAATCTCCCCTCCTTATAAAATTTTGTCCCCAAAATTTACGTACCTAGTATTTCGAAGAGTTGAGAATACCTTGCTTTCATTTTAGATTCTATCTCTCAGATCATCATGATTTCTCCATTGCTCATCTCCCATGATAACTTCATTTGGGTTCCTCATTTGTTGGGAAGTCATGACAACTGTCATCCCTCGAACTACCCGGCTTTGACTTGTCTGGAGCAGCATTTGGCGTCATCACTACCGTAGGAATATATACTTTTCTATAGGACATATTCCTCCCTCAACTGCCTCGTCGTACTCCTGATTCATGATCCGAATCATCAATCTTCGATCCATATCAAATTCAGGTTGATCGCTCTGTACAGGGTAATTTAAAACTCGATGTTGGGTTCTCCCAATTGCTTTTCAAAAAGAGAAATTCATATCATCTATTTTAGCCTTCTTAGATCGGACATCTCTTTCCACAATATCCACGTGTCGTGCGCCTTTTGCCCATGCATCACTTATTCTCACTCGTTCAGTTTTTTCTTCTTTCAGCTCAGATTCCATCTTTATCATCTTATACTCTGCCAAAAAATGCTTCTGTTCAAGCATCACATATCGGGTAACACAAGCTTGAATTGTTGCATCCTTTTGCTCCACGACCGCCTGTCGTTCTTCAGCATGCTCTTCTAACTCATGAATACGATTTTGCAATTCTACATTTTGATCATATAATACCTCTAACAAACTCTCCTCAGGTACCTCCTCTTCCTCTTCTTCCTCACTCTCAGTTGTTACCTCTGCGACCATTTCGGGTGCAACTATCAATTCTTCACTCACCACATGGATTTCTCTAATTCCTTCTTCATCTGACATCACATTATCATGGTTAGTGATTAGAGGCATCCCCACAGTCTCATTCACTCTATTGTTAGCATTCTCGACTGTCATTCTCAAATACTGTCATAAAATAAGGGTTAATTAAGCAAATTAGCGTATCACATAATATCCATATATTATGACCAACCAACAATTAAGCTTAGGTAGGACACACTAGCAAAGGATTTACTCATCTCTCCCCTCCTAGTTATATTCCCCGATCTCCGTCAGAGATCATATCCCTAAGCTCTGATACCAACTATGACATTGGACACCATCATGTGTCAGCACCTCACAAAGGTACCTATCAGCTTGCCACTGCAGAACGGCGTCCCCAACGGAGAGTCTGACTTCGGTGCATTCCCCATCAACATGATGTCACCAGATAGAGGCTCGGGGCTCTTTACTTATGGCTCTGATACCAACTGTGACAACCCCAAAATAGGTCCATTCCATCCAACCTATTCTGAGTCTCCAAATACATGGTACAGAACATAACTACAACTTTATTACAACAATTGCCGTGCAAAATACAGCAATACATATGATGTGAGTTTGGATACAAATATATACCAAATGTGACTCATGTCCCAATCGTGGATAGCACCTCACAATGATACCTTACATAAAGGTATAGTCAAAAACTGTTTTAGAAATTAGAATCTTTGGGAAGTGCTCAAGGAAACCTTCGTACATGGGAGGCCATGCGTCTAGGTTATGATAGATATCATATGGCCACAGAATTATCCTTGGTTGACCCAATAGACCCCAAAGAAAAATGAGAAGTTTACTATCATATTCTTCCCAATGGTGAGTCTTCTCTTGACTTATCATTATCTCCACTGTCTCTAATTGAGAATTATACTTCAAATAAACACCAAAATTATATAGGTAGTGCTCGTAAATATACTCAGCAAGTGGATGAGCACAATTCTGTCTTATGATGACACGAGGTTGTATGTCATTAGACATCTTGTGTGATAGTGGCAAAACACCCTTCCAACGTTGGGTTCGCTTCACCCTAGATGATTCACCAAATATAACTACTAAATGATAACCACCGTTCTATTCCCCTGTTACCCTGCTCGGCCCAGCCACACTCTTATTACCTGAAAGGAATTGTGAAACAGAAGGGTGAACACAACTAGCCCAGTAAAGAATATCATGACTAAAGATAAATAAGTTATCAATAGCCTTCAACAAAATTAAATCAGAGATTTAGAACTTATGGTAGATGATAAAAATTTCAACCATAGTTGCAGCGGAACGAGCAATCCATTAGAAGAGTCAAATAGACTATAAAGTCTATTAACTTCTCCATGTTAAAAATCCACCAACAATGTTTTATCCATGTAATATCAATCAACAATTCTGGTCCACAAGCATATGAATAACTCATAATCATAGTTGTAGTTCTACATTCCTCTTCTCATCCAGGACGAAGATAATTTTCATCACCTATCTTTACCTGAAACATCAAAGATCATAGTTACACCAAATCACATTTCCTGTTCATAATCATACTAATAACTTCATCTTTGCACTACGGCCAAAGATATTCATTTGTATCATCAGTTGGTCATGTTCATCTCAACACCTGTTTATCTTTGCACTACTGGCCAAAGATATTCATCAGTTAATCATTCATCTTTGCACTACAGGCCAAAGATATTCATCAACAATTCATCTTTGCACTACTGGCCAAAGATATTCAACCACATGTCATCTTTGCACTATGGCCAAAGATATTCATCACTAGTTCATCTTTGCGCTACAGGCCAAAGATATTCAACAACAGTTCATATTTGCACTACATGCCAAATATATTAATATCTCAAAGAAATATATAATCATTTCAGAATTTATATAAACAATAATTATAACCATTTTGATCAATTCACCTTTGCAGTTAAGCTAAAGATATTCAATTATAAATTCAATGGTCATGATCATACCAGTCAACAATTTAACTTTGCACTACTGGCTAAAGGGAACCCATAGTCATGATCATACCAAAAATCTACCCATCTTTACACTCAAGTCAAAGAGAAATATCATCATTAGGGTTATAAAAATGATATATATGATAATAAAATCAATATAATCAACATATAGATTTAATTTTAAGAGTAATATTCATAAATCAACTATAATTTGGCCAGAAAAAAAAACCAATTTTGTCGTGAATAGTAACTCGTGAATAATAACTCGTGAATAGTAACTCATAAATAGTAACTCGACATGAAAAAGGTAAAAATTCCACAATAAAATCCATACCAATATTTCGATATAATGATATTGAAATAATAATATTTCTTAAGCTTATAAATAATTTATTTAAATTGTTTACACTTTACTAATTAATGCATTTAATCATCATAAAATTCCAACTCTTAAGATTTCATCACCAATAACCAAAACCCTCATCAAAAATCTGCATATAACTCATATATGATTCTCAAGCCATAAAATCATATTTTCTAATTTTCTTACTTCACATAACATATTAATTCATTTACTCATAACTAGATCATTTTTATAAAAAATATCAAATCAGTCCCAAAAATATTTCTTTTCTAAGATTTAGTAGAATATAGTCCCATATTGAACATATATTTTTTTCAGAATTTTTAAAATTAATTTACTATTTTTCATATGGCCAAAACCGCTGAATATTTAGACATTTATCATAAATTGTACTTTTATCCAAAAATTCTGAAATTCACAGAGTACACTGATATTATATAGATATACTTCCAATAAAAATTTTATCAATTTTGGAGTTAACCACAAGGAGTCATAAGCGGTTACTTTTAAAATAGTTTTTTCTCATAAAAATCATAACTCTTTATCTATACATCCAAAAATCACCATTTTTGGACACAATCAATAAAACTCATCAAAATATCATTTCAAATTTTTTCAGAATTTTCTGAAGGTCGGAAGAAGTACGAATTGAAAAACATAATAACCCTTAAAATCTCTTATCTCAAAAGAGCAGTATTTCTGATCGGTATAAGACTGAAAGAAACTTGCACTGAATAATAACTCTAAAAGTATCTAAATACTCACTAGAATATGCTTGACAATATAGAGAGAAAGAAAATTTGTTTCTGGTGTGATTTTCAATTCTAACTTAAGCACCTATTTATAGGAAAATGCTAGAACGCCAAAGGAGACTAAAATAATAAAATATATTATTTTATTTCTTCTTTTCTACGCATGCCTACATGTTTGATCAGCCACCAGCCATCTTTGAACAAAGCTAGTAGCCCACATGTGTTAAAACACAACTGGGTCATACCCATAAATTAATAAAAATCATTTTATTTTTCGAAACTTCAATAATTTATAGAAAATAGTCTTTTTATCAGAAAATTCGAATCTCGCGACTTTTTATAGGAAATTCAATTCTCTACAACTTTACAGAAGAAAGTTTTTTCAAATTCCAAACAGAAATTGACCGAAATCCATAAACGGGCGATTTTACAAGCTATAATCAAATTTCAGTCAAGAAATGGGGTCCACCGACACACAAAACATGTGTTAATCATTTAATACAACAAAAATACTCTTCCTCCTCATATACTCATAAATCCCATATTCATTGTAAAATTATCACCATTATTATATTATTAAATATAATAATAAATTATTTTATCAGAAAAGATAAAATATCATTTTTCAACAATTGTCATTTTAAAAAATTTCTCCATCTATATCCACATAAAATTAATATTTTCTTCATCATATAAATCAATAATTAATTATTCACAAATAATATTACAGAATCACAGTACTGGCAACCAGGCCGTTCCCAAGAAAGAGGGGGCTTTCCAATAAGGATTTCTCCTTATTGGCGCGCAATTAGATGACCAAACCTCTCCTTAGACAGAACTTTCTAGACATTACTAATAATGCTATCTAATAATATTATTCAAATAATATGAATTATTGATCTGATAATGGAGATGATGTGCAGCAACAATTATTGAAACAACAATAATATAAAATATCAACGCAGCAATTATTGAATCAATAAAATAAAATATTGAACAGTAATTACTGTAACAATTATTGAGTAGTGCCTTCTCATGTAAGAATTAATAATTCAAAAATACTGTGCAAAACCGTGTTCTACTGTGCAACAACGCGTATTACTGTATTTTAACCACTGGGTATTCCAACAGTGTTAACAGTAACAACTACGTTGTTATTTATTAAAACTCAATTTTTTGTCGTTATCTTCATCCGACAGTTATTCTGTTATGGGGCCCACAAATAGTTGCGCCGTTGTACGAATATTCCCCGACAGAAAGAATATTCCACGACCAACGAATATTCCCCGACAATAATGATTATTTTATAACCACTTGTTTATTTTGAAAAATTTTAACATTTCACCCATAATTTGAACTTTTTATCAATTTAACCATTTACTGAATTGTAATTATAAGAAAAATTGAATACTTTTATTTCATAAAATTCGGGGTCTTACATAACATGCATATGCGCTAGATTCCAAGCTAATCCTAAGGAATCACACTTAACTGCTGTAAAAAGAATTTTCAGGTATCTCAAAGGCACACCTCATTTGGGACTATGATATCACAAGGAGTCCTTCTTTGAACTAACAGGATATACAGATGCTGATTTTGCATGCTACAAGATCGATTGAAAATCGATTGAAAAAGTATCAGTGGCACCTGTCAGTTGCTAGGAAACAGACTTGTGTCCTGGTTTAGCAAGAAACAAAACTCAGTATCTAACTCAACAGCATAAGCTGAATACATTGTTATTGGCAGCTGCTATGCTCAAATCTTATGGATGAAAGATTAGCGAGCAAACTATGGGTTTGATTTCAAATCTATACCTGTTCATTGTGATAACACAAGTGCCATAGAAATAATACACAATCATGTCATGCATTCTAGGACTAAACATATTGAAATAAGATATCATTTTATTAGAGATCATGTTAAAAATAGAACTATATCTTTACAATACATCCCTACTGAAAATCAACTTGTTGATGTCTTTACAAAGCCTCTAGATGAATCCAGATTTAATAAATTGATAAGTGAGTTAGGCATGCTAAATCTACAACCATAAACTTTATGCTCTAGTTTATGCTAACCATGCAGATATAAAGGCTATGTTCAAAATCGTAGAGGTGACTAAAGAAGGACCACGATCGTAGAGCTGCCTCGACATGACAAAGAAGCATCATGTGATGACAACATTCCTAACAAATCTAAGCAATTCCTCTAATAAGCGCCTCAGGGACAAACCTGATCCTTAGTTCATTCTAAGAGGTTGGCCCTTCCTGAGCTACCTTAACCCAGAAGGAATGCTAAGTCAAAGTTCATCACAAGGACCAGGATAGACAACGATCGTAAGAGTAGATTCCCCAATGAACTCAACATCGTAGTGTAACCTCGATGATCGTAGTCCTCCCAAAGGATACACTAGCTCAGGGGGAGCCAAGGGTAGATCAGTATTTTCCACATCATTTAAAATTGTGGAGCCAAGCAGGACTTGACACATGCCTTACTATGCAGATCGAGAGGAGGGAAGTTACAAGTACAGTTTGAAAAGGTCTTTTTGAAAACTCACCTCAGAAGTTCAAAAAGCTCATTCCTCTCTCTACCAGCAGAAACCCTAGCTTCCAGAAACGCTCAACCAACCTCAGTGCAAGAAAATCAATGGCGGCTTCAAATGTTATCTCTGGTTACCAACTTTGTTTCGACTAGTTCAAGACAGCTGGCCCTCAGTTTCAAATCATTCTGTCTCTTCTAAAGAAAGCTAGTCTTGAAGAAGCTCTGAGCACCAACACATGAATCTACCCGAAGCTGGTAAAAGAATTCTACAGCAATGGAGCTTTTGAGAACGACATTATCACCATAAGGGTCAAGGAGGAACAAATTAAACTTAAAGCTGAAGATATAAACCTAGCCCTAGGTTTTAAATCAAAGGGACTTGCATCTATGGAGGTCATCGACTTTCATAAAAGTCTGAAGAAGAGGCATCACAAAAAGTTTCAAACCGTCAAGGGATACAAGAAGAAAGAGTTTCCCCAAAAGTATGAGTTTCTGGCTGACATTGTTGGGAAGTGCATATGCTGTAAAATCTCTGGCCATGACTCTGTGAATGAAGTTCAACTGAAGCTCATGACAGCAATCTGTTTCGGGATTCAACTCAACTATGAGGCCCTACTCATCGATTGGATTGGGAAGTGGATACTCAATTCAAAGAAATCAAAGAGCTCTGGAAAGATGCTCTATGGGCGGTTTATAAGCATAATCCTGCAATCAGCACTGGGTGACAAAATTGGGGATAATGAAGGAGAATCTATCAATTCCAACAGAAAGATGACCCAACAGCTATTTCAAAACTAGAAAAGAAATCCTGCAAAAAATGTCTGAATGATGTCTGAATCCAGTGGAAGGACTGGTGAAGTGAAGGAGTCTGAGCTACAAGGAAATATGTTAGTTGTAAAGGAAACCGATGAAGAAGAAGAAGAAATTAATAAAGAGGAACCCATAGCTTTGGTCAGAAAAAGCAAGGGTAAGAGGAAAATGAAGGCTCAGACGATAGAGGAGCCTCAAGGCTCAACTACTGATGCACCCCAAGAGAGTTCAGGCACTAGGACTCTGAAGGAAATGAAGGGGAAAGAGCAGCAGTCTGAGGAGGAAGAAGACAGAGCCACTATCTCTGAGCTGCTTAAGAAGGGAAAACATAACCATAAATCGAAGAAGTCTTTGTTCTCTTCGATCGTAGAATCACTACCGATCGTAGAGTCTATACTTGATATCACTCCAAAAGTGGATCCTGCAATAATTTCTCAGCCTAATCAAACTTTCAGAGCTGAAGCTGAAAAGAGTGTTAAGGTTGTGGCTCAACCTAAGAAAATAAAGAGAAAGCTTATCAAGAAATACATTCTTGTCAATGAAGGAGTATTAAAGGAGGAAGATAGAAGAATAGCTGCTAAAAAGGAGCTACCTGAAGCTATTAAGGAAAATACAGCTCGGGTTGATGGGGAGCTTCCTAAAGAACTGGAACAGATAGAGGATAAAATTGAGGCGAAGGCTTACAAAGTCCTTGTATCAAAAAAGGCTATAGCTGAGGAGGAACTACAAAGAGATTATCATGAACCTCCCTCAAACCCTCAAGAGATCTTAGCTTCAGAAACTGTAGAAATGGAGAGGATTGAAGCTATGGAAGTGGATAGAGCAGAAGAACAAAGAAGAGAAATGGAGATAATTGATGTAGTGGAAATTTCAAATGAAGACCGGGAAGAAGAAGAGGATGACGAAGTTAAAATTATCGCAATGGGCTGGGATGGATATAGGAGAGCCAACTACAATCAATTGTTCTCCTATTTACCTATGATGCCCTTTCATAGAGCCCAAATCCTCAACTCCTGGGATCACATATTCTGGACCTTCAAAGCTTATCCAACAATCTCTGTGCTAGCTCATGGATTCCCAGGCAACCTCACTTTTGACCAAAAGCTGATCACTAATGGTCCCTCTTCAGAAAATAGGTGTGAGGTACAATTTATTCCCATTTCTTTCAGGGTTAGTCACTGTCCACCATCAACCTTCAACCAATTCTACGAATTACCAAGATGGTTGGAAGTGATACTTCGTCCACTAAATCAATTTTTAGCTACAAAATCCCAACATTCTGTAACTGATTAACCAAGTATGCCTAATTTTGTATTGATCCAGTCTCTTACTATCTCTCACTCTACGAATATTGATCCCACTCCAATCGTAGAGTCACCTCTTCCTGAAGCTCAAACTCACACACATGCTCCTCCTTCAGATATCCCTTCCTCATCAACCAATAACTATATTGATCTTGATCTTGTTCTCTATAATCTGTAAAATCAAAATACGAGAGCCTCTCCTCCAAATACTCAGCAACTCCTTGAGCTTCTCTTAGATCTTCCTACCAAAACGGAGCTTTCTAATGCATCCCAGAAGGTGACCAAGGATATTCAAGAAGATCTTGAAGTTCACTCAGACCTTGTTCATATGAGGTTGACTCATTTGATCGATTCTGCCAACACCCTCCCCAGCAATCTAAGTATTGAGCTTACAAAGAAGCTTAGGGAGATCATCAAGGAATGATCTAGAGTATCAATGAAAGGAATCAAATTCACTTTAAGGCTGCCAAGAAGCATAATGAAGCAGTTCTCCTTTTGCAGAAGACTCAGGAATTCCAAAATACTCTTATGATGGAAAGTCTCACAAGTCTACGAACCTCAATAAAAGAATTCTAAGCATTTTCCATAGGTCAAATGAAATAAATAGAAACTGTCTTGGCCATTCTACAAAAGAAGGAATCTCGAACTGATTCTCTTGTCCAAGAAAATTGTGAAGACATTGCTTAATCTAGGAATCAGCTCCACGAGCTCGTCCAAGGCATGCATCGACTGTCTGAAGACATTTGAACCCTTGATGCTGACATAAAGAGGAAGAATAAAGGGGAAGGAGAGAAAGGCAAGGGCAGAGGCAAACTCATTATTCTATCTTCAAGGAGCCCTCCCTCAAGAAATCCTCGCCATCAGACTCCACGATCCGAACAGCAGTAGCGCCAACCAATTCTGATGGCACAACCACTAAAGAATCAAGGGCCATCTCCTAGCTCACAATGAGTAACCACTACTGGCCTAAACATGCCAGTTGGAGATCCTGCATTCATGAACAGACACGATCATGGAGAACGGCTAAGTCAAAGCGAGATAGAAGACATTGCATGGAGAGACGTAGTCAACAAGAGAATGAGAGCTGAAGAGTATGCCAATCCTCCAAGGAGCAAAAGGCAGAAGAAATAGAGATAAGTTAGAACTCATTTCTTATTGATGTAACTAAGCCTTATTATAATATCTATCTTTACAAACATCAATAAATTCATGTTTATTCTCTAGAGATTTCAGCTGCTCACTAAAACACTAAGTCTTATTTACTTTCTAGCAAATGCATCTAGAAATTGATGATCATGATACAAATCTCCTTGGTTATGTCAACATCAAATAGGGGAGATTGTTGAGAAATTGCATATTTAAATTTAATGTTAAAAGTAAATATTCATGCTTATTTATAAGGTCCTTTAAGGAATACATGTACAAGGACTTAGTGGTAGATCAAACTTGTTAGGTTGATCTGAGCTTTAATGTTTATCATTTTGTAAATGAATGTATAAAAGAAAAGATCAAAGCTATTAGGTTGATCTATGTCTTGAGATGTAATAGATAGGCTTCAACAGAATCGTAGTCTATTGAGTTGATCAAAAGAATGCTGAAGCCAAGACAGAATCATAGAGCATCGAGAATTGTAGTCTGTCTGCTTTGAAGGGCCTCTCCCGAAATTGTAGAGTGGTCCAAATGCCTACCTAGTCAAACTCAAGGATCGTAGAGTGCTCTCGGAAGCGTAGAGTCTACAAGTGAAGCAAGCTAAGATCATAGTGTGCCAGTACATAAAAGAAATCATAGTGTTCTCATCTACTAGTGCCGGATCAAGCACTAATATTGCAAGACACCACGATCATGATCGTAGTGTATCATCTGTCTGCATCAGAAGCATCGAGCCTTGTCCATTTGTTTAAGAATAAAAGTCAACAAATGTGGAATTGATTATAGACGTTGAGACTATCGGGAATCCCAATGACACAACATTCATCCTTAGTATATAACAAAGAGACATACTGAAGAAGCTAAGAAAAGTACTACATGTCAGCCAAAAATACCTTTTCAGATGTTAGGTGAAATAGCAGCCTGTTGTGTCAGTGGACCAGACGGCTAATCAGAAGATATGCAGAAAGTCTCCATCAGTGCTCAAAAATTTCAAATACAATTAATGCTTCAACGGATGCCTTCAAACGAATACATTTCAAAGGCACCTTATATGCAATGCAAGAATTAACTAAGCATACAATGAAATGCTGAAGAACACTCAACGCTCAACTCTACGATCTGAAAAGAAAGCTTGCTCAGCTACTCAGTTCTTTCGAATACAAGCTTAACGGCAACTGAGCAACACCATTCAAGAACTCAACTATCATTAAGTGAAGTAAGAAGTTTCAAGTCAGTTGGACTTGAAGAGTTCTAAAGTGAACTAAGAAGTTTCAAGACTACCGGTCTTGAAGGAATCTGTGAGATTCAAATAGTGTAAAGATATCCTTAGTGGATTTCCTACTCAAGGAGTAGAAGACTGGACTAGGAGCTTTGAGTGCTCTGAACCACTTAAAAATATTGTGACTCCTATATTCTTGTCATAACTGTTATATATGATATAACTGCTTATCTCCTATTAACTCGTTTTATCTTAAAGGGAAAACTAACAAATCTCAAATTCCGCTGTGAATAAATCATTATCAAATCTGACAAGTATTTTATAAATTTTTTTAAAAAAATATATATTCAACCCCCCTTATAGATAACTATTGTGCCTCTGGGAACTAACAAATTATATATATATATATATATATATATATATATATATATATATATATTTGACATGTGTGTGTGTGCTGTGTGTGTGAGTATGTGTGTGTATGGTGACTAATGTGGTGGTGTTGGGTAATGGATGGTGATGTGTGTCTGTGTGTGTGTGTGTGTGTGTGTGTGTGTGTATATATATATATATATATATATATATATATATATGTTATAAGTTTTATTTTATTAGATTATAAATAGAATATATTATATTTTATTTAAAGTTTTTATTTTATTAGAATATTTTATTGCATAGTAATGAATAGTAAAATCAAAATTTTGCGCCAGTTGTGCCTGTGAATAAAAACTACTGTGCGTCCGTGATTTTATTTTTTAAATAGTATTCTTCCATTCTTCTATAAATAGGATGATTAGTTTAGAATTGAAAATCAAATCAGAATCAGAGAATTCTTGTTCTATAAGACTATAATATTGAGCGTATTTCTTTTGAGTTTAAGAAAGTTTTGAGTGTAGAAAACACTGAAAGTTTCTTTAGGAATATCACCGCCCTACCAGTCAGAAGTACTCTCCTTTTAAGGTATGGGGTATTATTTATTTCATATTCGCTTACAATATTATTTTTCGTATTCGTAAGGAATTTTATTTTCATTCAATATTCGTAATAAATATTATTTTCGTTCAATATTCGTAAGGAATATTATCTTAATTCAATATTCGTAGGAATATTAGTTTCGTTCAACAGTTGTAAGGGATATTATTTTTGTTCAATATTCGTAAGAAATAATATTTTCTCCCATACTCTGTAGTATGTAAGTAATATTATTTTGTTTCAGATTCCGAATTCTGCACTCATTTTGATAAGTATTACTTCTATACTCCGTAAAATTAGTAGAATATCCTTAAAATTTGCTCTTCATCTAGTGTGTAGATGGAGTGTTGATTGGTATGATTATGACCAGAGATTATTCAGTATAATCATGACCTGTAATATTACAAATGATGTGGTAAAAGTCCTCATTGGCCCGTAGTGCATTGATGGACAGTTGTTGGCATAATCATGACCATTGGTGATAACACGAATATCTTTGGCCCGTAGTGCATGGATAATTCGTGGATGTGATACTAATGAATATCCTTGGCCCGTAGTGCATGGATAATTTAGTGATGTGGATTATTTACTGAGCTGAGTATCAGCGATAAAATTTATGATAAACTTTTTAAATCATAGAAGATAGTAGATATAATGCTCTACTTGACTTTTTTAATGGATTGCTTGTTCCGCTACAGTTAAACTTGTTGTTTATTGTATTCTATCAGTTTAACCTGTTGAAGGGTAATGATAATTTATTCTGCATTATCTTAGTCATAATATTTCTTACTGGGCTAGTTGAGCTCACCCTTTTGCTTTCACTGTTCTCTTTAGGAAATGAGAACATAGCCGAGACTAGTCAGGGAATGGAGTGATAGTTCGAGATGGTGGTTGTAGTAGTCCTCACTACTCTATGAAATAGTGTGATAATAAATGTAATGAGGACTCTATTTGAGTTTAGATATTGTCTTTGAGATAATATTCGTGTAAAAACTCTCAGCTACACTTTTGTCGTATTGTATAAATTAAGTTTGTATTTGAATTATGTACCATGTATTTGGCGACTCAGAATGGATTGTGTATACCTATTTTGGGGGTGTCACAGTTGGTATCAAAGCTTAGGGATATGATCCATGGCTGAGATGTGAGACTAGAACTAGGAGGGAAGATACAGGTAAATCCTTCGCTATTATGACCTACCTAAGCTTAATTGTTATTTAATTAGTCGGTCAGAATTTAGGGATAATATGTGGCATGACAATTAACCCTTGTTTTGTGGTAGTATTTGAAAATGACATCTGAAAATCAAGAGATGAACTTATATAGAGTTTTAAGTGATCAATCGAGGAGATCCATTTAAAGTATAAATATTATAGTATAATATTTTGTTATAACAAAGATTTTATTGGGGAGTACTAATTAAGTTATTAAACTTGATTGTAGGATTTCAGGCGAAGAAGAAATTAGAAATATCCATGTGGTGAGTGAAGAATTAATAGTGAGGAAGAAGACGAACCTGAGGAGAATTTATTAGGAGAACTTTATGATCGAAATGTAGAACTGAAAAATCGTATTCATGAGTTAGAAGAACAGGCTAAAGAACGACAGGCGGTTGTGGAGCAAAGGGATGCAACAATTCAAGATTGTGTTACCCGATATGTGATGCTTGAATAGAAGCTCCCTTTGGCAGAATATAAGTTAATAAAGCTGGAATCTGAGAATTCAAATGTCAAGGATCAGCTGAAAGAAGAAACAACTGAACGAGTGAGAATGAAGGATGCATGGGTAAAAGTCACACGACGCGTTGATATTGTAGAAAGAGAAGTCCGATCCAAGAAGGCTAAAATAGATGATATGTATTTCTCTTTTTGGACAGCAATTGGGAGAACCCAACATCGAGTTTTGAATTACCCTGTACATTGCGGTCAACCTCAATTCGATATGGATCGAAGATTAATGATTCAGATCATGGATCAGGAATACGATGAAGCAGTTGAGGGTGGAATATGCCATATAGCGAAAGTCAATTCAAGCGATAATGATGACACCAAAGGCTGTCCCGGACAAGTCAAAGTCGGTGGTTCAAGTGAGAGCGCTTTTCGTAACTTCCCAAAAAGCGAGGAACCCGGACGAAGTTATCACGGGTAAGCTAATCATAAACTCTTGCGAAGTCTATACTTTATTTGATCCCGGTTCTACCCATTCTTCTATTTCTCCAACTTGCGCTCAACATTTAAATTTAACTCCGAAGAAATTAGACTTTGACATATCTGTTGAAACTCCGTTAGGAGAAACTTTCATTACATCCACTGTTTATAAGTCTTGTTTGATTCAAATCGGTACCCTCACGTTACCTGTCGATCTTATCTCTTTGAAAATACTTGCATTTGATGTGATTTTAGGGATTGATTAGTTAACTACTCATCATACTAAAATTAGTTGTTTTTGTAAGATTGTTAGCTTTCATATTCCTAACCAACCTATTATGCAAATTCAAGCAACCAAACCACTAAAGTCAATCGTTGTCATATCAAGCCATAAAGTCATTCGTTTATTGAAAAACGGATGTAAGGATTTCTTAGCCCATGTCACGGATTTGAATAAAAATAAGTCAGATTTGAATGATATTTCTATTGTTGATAAATTTCCTGACATATTCCCTGAAGAACTTCCTGGCCTATCCCCAGAGCGTGAAATTGAATTTTGTATCAACTTTGAACCCGATACAAAACCCATTTCCAAAGCACCATATCGAATGGCTCCTATTGAACTTTAGGAGTTAAAAACTCAACTGCAGGAGTTGTTAGATATCGGTTTCATTCGTCCTAGTACGTCTCCTTGGGGTGCTCATGTTCTATTCGTAAAGAAGAAAGATAGAAGTATGCGACTTTATATTGACTATCAGGAGTTGAATCATGTCACCATCAAAAATAGGTATCCGTTACCTTGCATTGATGACCTATTTGAACAGTTGCAAGGCGCCAAATTCTTTTCTAAGATCGATCTTCGTTTCGGATATCATCAGTTAAAGATTAAAACTGATGACATTCCAAAGACTGCTTTCAGAACTCGGTACGGGTATTACGAATTCCTAGTCATGTCTTTTGGATTGACTAATGCTCTTTCTACCTTCATGGATATGATGAACTGAGTATTTAAGGAATATTTGGATCATTTTGTGGTCGTCTTTATTGATGACATCCTCATATACTCCAAAAGCCGTGAAGATTATGAGCAACACTTGAGGCTGATACTCCAAAAGCTTCGTGAAAACAAGTTATACGCCAAGTTGAAGAAATACGAGTTCTGGCTTGAGGAAGTAGCATTCCTTGGGCACGTGATATCAAATTACAGAATATCTGTTGACCTAGCGAAGATTAAAGCAATACAAAGCTGGGAGCAACCTAAGTCAATGATCGAAGTACGTAGCTTTCTGGGCTTATCTAGTTATTATTAGAGATTCGTGGAAGGATTTTCTCGAATCGCTACTCCATTAACTCAGCTGACTCAAAAAGATACAAAATTTGGTTAGAGCGAGGAATGTGAGAAGAGTTTTCAAGAACTCAAGAGGAGACTCATTTCAGCACCTGTTCTGACAATACCATCTGGTTCGGAGGGATTTGTCATCTACAACGATGCTTCAGGAATAGGGTTAGGATGTGTTCTCATGCAATATGGAAAAGTCATAGCCTATGCCTCACGACAACTCAAATAATATGAGAGGAATTGTCCTACTCATGATCTAGAGTTGGCAGCAGTCGTTTTTGCGCTTAAAATCTAGAGGCATTACCTGTATGGGGAGAAAGTGGAGATCTATAAGAATCATAAAAGCCTCAAATATTTCTTCACCCAAAAGGAACTCAACATGCAGCAACGACGTTGGCTCGAACTATTAAAAGATTACGATCATACCATTCAATACCATCTTGGAAAAGTAAACGGGGTAGCTGACGCGTTGAGTAGAAGATCATATGCGGGTACGAGTGCGATATTATCAACGCAAAGGCCCATTTGGTATGACTTACAAAGGATGGAGATAGAGATAAAGACTCCAGAGACCCACGTGATGATGTCAAATATACGAGTAGAACTGACTTTAATCGATAAAGTTAGAGCTGCTAAAGCTACAAACCTGGAGCTGATGCGTATGAAGAAGAAAGTACAAGAAGGTACTATCCTTGAAGCAATAATCGATGAAGAAGGAATACTTCGAGTTAACTCCAGACTTTGTGTTCCTAATGACTCTAACTTGAAGTATAAAATCATAATGGAGGCACACAACACACTGTTTGCAATCCATCTTAGGAGTACCAAAATGTATCGTGATATTCGACATACATTTTGGTGGAGCAATATGAAGAGAGAGATAGTGGAGTTTATCTCAAGGTGTTTAACTTTTCAACGTGTTAAGGCGGAGCATCAAATGCCAAAAGGTCCATTACAACCACTAGAAATTCAAGAATAGAAGTGGGAGCACATTACCATGGACTTCATTATTGGTCTTTCCAAGGTTTCACAAGGCATATATGCGATTTGGGTTATTGTTGATAGATTAACCAAGTCTGCTCATTTCTTACCTATACGAGAAACTTATTCACTTGAACGTCTTGCTCGTATATACATAAATGAGATTGTAAGACTGCATGGTATGCTAGTATCCATAGTTTCTAATCAAGACCCAAGATTCACTTCACGATTTTAGGTTAGTTTGTAGAAAGCTATGGGCACAGATTTACGATTCAATTCGGCATATCATCCTCAGACGGGCGGGCAGTCGGAGAGGACTATTCAAACTCTTGATGATCTATTAAGACTTTGTGTCCTAGAATTCAAAGGAAGTTGGGACAAGTTCTTGCCATTAGTGGAATTCTCTTACAATAACAGTTATCAAGCAAGTATTAGCATGGCTCCATTCGAGGCGTTGTATGGACGCAAGTGTCGTTCTCCAGTATGCTAGGACGAGGTGGGTGAAGCAACGTTGTTGGGACCGAAATTGGTACGCATGACAATGGAAAAGATTCAAATGATCCGGCAAAGTATAAAACCTCATAAGATCGACAAAAGAGTTATACTAATCTTCATCGAAGGGACGTGAAATTCAATGTTAAAGATCATGTGTTGTTATGTGTTGCTCCATGGGTGGGAGTTACGAGATTTGAAAAGAGAAGAAAGTTCAATCCTCGATTCATTGGCTCATTTGAAATCCTCGATCGAGTAGGAACTATGTCCTATAGACTCGCATTACCGCCAAGTATATCTCGTGTTCATAACGTTTTTCACATATCTATGTTATGTAAATATGTAGAAGACCCGAACCACATTATTAAATTAGAACCAGACAAGATAGTGGAAGATTTAACGTATGAAGAGGTACTTGTTAAAATCTTGGATAAGAATAATCATATTCTACGCTCCAAGGTTATACCTCAAGTCAAAGTTTTGTGGAGAAACCACGATACTGAGGAAATGACCTGGGAGTTAAAATCTAAAATGAAATCAAGGTATCCTCACCTCTTCGACATACTAGGTACGTACACCAATTTCGAGGACGAAATTTCATAAGAATAGGAGGTTGTAAGACCCTAACTTTTATGAATAAAGATTTAATTTTCACGAAATATCTTTTTTAATAATAAGGTGTGAATTTTATATAATAAAGTTGTGGGTAATATTTATAAATTTTGCAAAGTAAGCAAGTTGTCATAAAATATTCGTTTGGTCGAGAAATATTCGTTTTATCATGAAATATTCGTACGA
>CM029022.1:73112306-73213186 GCA_016801055.1 Panax notoginseng
GTACCATATATTTGACAACTCAGAATGGGTTGTGTATACCTAATTTGGGGGCGTCACAGCCCACATCTTTTGATCCAAATCTAAATGTTCCGGGGACCCATAAAGACTTGCGGAATATTTTTTCGGTATGTAATTTTAAATTTGATAAATATAATTATCACAAATAAAAATTACCGTGCGTCCGTGATTTTATTTTCTAAATAGTATCCTTCCATTGTCCTATAAATAGGATGTTTAGTTTAGAATTGAAAATCACACCAGAATAAGAGAATTCTTCTTCTATAATATTGAGCGTATTTTTTTTGAGTTTAAGGAAGCTTTGAGCGTAGAAAATAATATAAATTTTTTTCAAGAATATCCCCGCTATACCAGATAGAATACTCTCTTTTTTAAGGTAAGGGATATTATTTTTGTTCAATATTCGTAAGAAATAATATTTTCTTCCATACTCTGTAGTATGTAAGTAATATTATTTCATTTCAAATTCTGAATTCTACATTCATTTTGTTAAAGTATTGCTTCTATACTCCTTGAAATTAGTAGAAAATCCTTAAAATTTGTGCTTCTTCGAGTATCTTTTCACGAAAATATTTTTCTATATATTCTTGTTAAATTTTAATCTTTTCATGCCGGAGTACTATTCACGGGATACTATTCACCCAAGTACTATTCACCTGGAAAATTGAATTTTTTCTGTCCAAATTATTTTTGATACATAGATATTATTCTTGAATTTTACTCCACAAAGCAGTTATCATGTTGTCAATTTGGACATTTTTAAACTCTGGATAAATTAAAAATCTTTAATATTTATCCTTAATTTCGTTTGATTGAATTCTGATATCATTGTCATCATCCTCATATTTTTATTGTAATGAAAGTCATCTTTGGTCCGTAGTGCATAGATGGACTGTTGATTGGTATGATTATGACCAGAGATTATTCGGTATAATCATGATCTGTAATGTTACAAATGATATGGTAAAAGTCGACATTGGCCCGTAGTGCATTGATGGACAGTTGTTGGCATGATCATGATCATTGATGATAACACGAATATCTTTGGCCCGTAGTGCATGGATAATTCAGTGATGTGAATTATTTATTGAGCTGAGTTTCAACGATAAAATTGATGATAAACTTTTAAATCATAGAAGATAATAGATATCATACTCTAATTGACTCTTCTAATGGATTATTATTTCCACTGCAGTTGTTAATCTAAAACTTGTTGTTTATTGTATTCTATCAGTTGTTATACTGTTGAATGCTAACGATAATTTATTATGCATTATCTTAGTCATAATATTCTTTACTGGGCTAGTTGAGCTCACTCTTTACTTTCATTGTTCTCTTCAGAAAATGAGAATATAGTTGAGACTAGTCGGGAAATGGAGTGACGGTCCAGATGGTTGCTTTAGTTGTCCTCACTATTCTGTAAAATAGTGTGATAATAATTGTAATGAGGACTCCAATTGAGTTTGGATATTGTCTGGAAGACAATATTCGTGTTAAAACTCTCAGCTTATGTTACACGACAGTTGTATAATTAAATATATATTTGTATTCTGTATCATGTATTTGGCGACTCAAAATGAGTGTGTATACCTATTTTTGGGGTGTCACATTAATAATATAATTATAATAATAATTATGATAATAGTAATAATAACAACAACAACAACAACAACAACAACAATAACAACAACAATAATAATAATAATAATAATAATAATAATAATATTAATAATAGTAGTAATAATATTAATATTAATAATAATAATTAATAATTATTATAATAATAATAATAATAATAATAATAATGGTAATAATAATAGTAGTAATAGTAGTAGTAGTAATAATAATAATTATAATAATAATAATAATAATTATAATAATAATTATAATAATAATTATGATAATAATAATAATAATAATAACAACTATAATAATAATAATAAATTATTATTGTTATTATAGTAATAATAATTATAATTATAGTAATAATAATTATTATAACTATAATAGTAATATTAATAATAATAATAGTAATAATTATAATTATAATAATAATAATGATAATAGTAATAATAATAACAACAACAACAACAACAACAACAACAACAACAACAACAACAATAATAATAATAATAATAATAATAATAATAATAAATTATTATTATTATTATAGTAATAATAATTATAATTATAGTAATAATAATAATTATAACTATAATAGTAATATTAATAATAATAATTATAATAATAATAATGATAATAGTAATAATAACAACAACAACAACAACAACAACAACAACAACAACAACAACAACAACAACAATAATAATAATAATAATAATAATAATAATAGTAATTATTATAATAATAAGGCTTAAATATGAATTAGTACCCTAAACTATAGGTCATATTCCACTTCGGTGATCCACCTTTCAATTTTGTCAATTAGGTTATTAAACTATCAATTTTTTTCAATTAAACAAATTGAACACGCCACGTCAGCAATTGCTGACGTGGCTAATTTAAGTGGGGTCTTAACAAGCTTACGTGGCAAATAAGTAATTTAATATACATTACATAAACAAATCATTTTAACAGCATGGGCAAAATTGTCAATATCTTAAAAAGTCCTAATTAAAATAAAACAAACCTATCAGACTAAAGGAAATCAAGCAAACAATTCGATCACACCTCTCGGCTCTCCCCCAATTCTCAATAGAAAAAACCCTAGATCAACCGAAGCGCGAAGAACTGAAGATAATCAACCATGGCGGCACGATAATCGGTTTAACAATCAAGTAAGTATGTGATTTAGCTCTTCTCTGTTGCTCTTCTCTGTTGTTCCCTAATTTTGCATAAATCCTACTCAGTTCTCACGATAATCCTACTCATCTGGTGTGATTTAACAGATTTAAGGAAAACAAGCGAGATAGGGTTTCAGTTATCTACCTCCAAAATTCCCTAACTGAAAATGGAAATTACTGGTATGGAAGATGAACTGGAGTTGGGCGAGTGTCTTGATTCGATGGGTGAGACTCCAAGGTGCTATTGTGGGTATAGAGCTCGAATGAAGATATCTTGGACTAAGAGTAATCCAGGAAGAAGGTTTTTTGGTTGTCCACAATGGAGCAAGGTATAGTAATATAGTTTTTGTTGGCTGAGTTTTTCTCTTATTCTCTAGGTTCTGTAAAATAGGAATTTAGCAAGGTATAGGAATTCAATTTATGTTTTAAATTGGTTTTTATCAACCATGCAGGACAAATTGACAAGCAAACACTGCAACTTCTTTTGTTGGTATGACCAAGAGATTTGTAAAAGGTCCAAAGAAGTTTTACCTGAGTTGAAACTTATGATAAGTGCTCTGAATTTAGAAATAGAAAGGAAGAAGTATGAAATTGAGAGAGGCACTGAAAAAATAAATGAATTGAAAAAAAGTAATGAAAAACTTCAAATTGAATGTGCAGAGCAAAGTGAAGAGGTTGGAAGACTGAGAGAGTAGATTGAATTGTTGAGAAGGAAGGATAAAATGTGTAGTACTTCAATTAAAGCCTTATTGTTAGGCATGATATTGGTATTCATGTTAGGACATCTGTATGTGAATGATGGTGATGAATAATTGTAATTTATAGTTTGAATTATGTATAAAAGAACAAGTTTGCAATGAATGGTGAAAGAACTAGTGAATGAACTAGTTTGAATTATGTACAAATTTATAATTTGTAATTTTTTTTGCAATGCATGAATGTAAATTTGCACTGAATGATTGTAAATTTTGCAATGAATGAATGAATGTAAATTTGCACTTCAATTAATCATTTTATTGTTTTAGTTTGCAATGGTGAAAGTTTATAACAATGCTTGCAGTTTATATGTGCACAGATCTGGTAATGGTGTACAAAGCACTGCATTTATTCCTTTTTCTATAATAAACTCTTGTCATAACAAACTACTGCAAACATAACAATGAAACTGGTATAAAATTTCGAGCCCTGTGCAAACAACTGTTATTTCCATTAACAGATGCATAATATTAAAAGCAACAATAATACAATGATACTTCCAAAAACATAAACTTTTGCATTAAAGCACTCTGTTCAACATGTTCAGACAAAGCCACATAGATGTCATACATAATGTGCACCACTTGCATAAATTAAACCAAGCTGTCACAGTTTGGCAACAGAAAATAATACAGAACTGTTTGGCTGACATGATGTGCACCACTTGCCAAAACATATACCAAAACCATAAGTTATAGTATCATAATGTGCACTATAATATTAATACTAATAATATCCACTTGCCAAAACATAAGTTATATTGTCCTACTTAATTGCTTGAACTAGATATCCACAACTTTCTCTTTTGCCTTTGCATCTTGCCTTGCTTTCCTTCCATTGATTAGTTGATTTGCAGAAATCCAATTTCTTCCTCTGGATTGGAATGTAGATGGCCTCATGGCTGACATGAATGATGAACCTTGAGTATTGCCTTGGCTTTGATTGTGAGGATTTTCTTGACTTACATTAGAACCAGTTGAAATCTAAAAAGTGTTAAACAAAAAACAATTAGTAATGTATGATTTAATAAAGTAAACATGCTAGACAAAAACAACTTGCAGATTTAATAAAGTTAACATGATTTACCCTAGTATGTTGTGCCCCACTTGATATGTAAGACTCCCCACTTGCAGATACATAGACACCAAACCCATTTCTACCTCCACTTCTCCCTCTCCCTCTCCCTGGTGGCCTACCTCTTCTTCTTCCATGACCTCCAGTGCTTGGGGGCCTACCCCTTCCTCTTCCTCTACCTCTTCCACTTGCTGCAGCTGTAACATCCCCATCTATTTCTGTACTAGTTGATGCTCCTCTACCTGATCCATCTTTTGCAGTTCAAAGATAATATGCAGATGCATGTTAACTTTCTTTGCCAATTAAGTTACATTAAATTAAATTGTATCTTGACTGTTAATTTTACTTACCTTTTTCCTTCTGAAGCTTTTGAACTGCTGGGTTCTTGCAAGTTCTCATATTATGACCAATCTGATTGCACCTCCGGCATGTCATCAATATTCCTTTTTTTGACAATCTTCCACTTGTACCTATCTTATGTTCCTCATGTAGATCTCTAATCCTTCTTTTTTTTGGCCTTCCAAGAAGCACTTTAAGTTTTGGGGACAATAACTTCTCCTTGCCTGAAGGTTCCCACAGGTCTGGTCCATTTATACCTCTCAATGGAAACTGATAAGATGCCAAGTAAGCATCTCTTTTAAGCATTGCTGAGACATATTCCTCTGGTTCCTCCCTTTGCTCATAAATGGCAGCAACTGCATGTCTACAAGGGATACCATCAAGATCCCAAGCTCTGCAAGCACAAGTCCTGTTCACCAAACTAACTGTCCTACCTTCAAGTCCACCATCCCTTTTTACTTCATACCCCTCAAAACCATCCCACTTAGCTTCATAGCAAAAACTATCATTCTTTGCATCCTCTAATTTTTTTCTAATTCTAGGAGGCAGTACATCATCACTTCTCAGCATCATTGTCTTGTTTCTAACCAATCTCTCCATGATATGTTCTCTCATATCCTCAAGCATCTCAATTATTGGCTTTTGTCTTGCAGCAACTATCCAACCATTGAATGTTTCGGACAAATTGTTGGTACTGATATCACACTTGCACATGTCACTGAAGAAAGCTTTGCACCACTGTTTTGCATCTTGTTTTGACAACTGCTCATGTGCTTCTACACTTAACTATTTCAGTTCTTCCATTTGATCCATGTAATGCTTCCTAGTTAAACACTTAGATATTTTCCAGAATGCAGTTTTCAACTCAAATCCTTTGTTCTTTTTCCTCCAATTTGCGTAGATGTGTCTAGCACAACATCTATGTTCAGCTTGAGGAACAATTGTCTTGATTGCAGTATCCAAACCCTACACAAAAACATGACTACATTAGCTATATATAACAAACATTTATAATATGGTAAACGAAAAATACAATAAAATGAAATTAAGTACCTTTTGTTGGTCTGTAATAACTGTGAGACCATATCCTCCACCAAGATAACCTAGATCATCCATTAAAATATGCAAAAACCAAGTCCAGCTGTCTGTGTTCTCAACCTCTACTACTGCCCAAGCAATGGGATACATTTGATTATTTGCATCCCTCCCAACTGCACATAACAACTCACCCTTGCATATTCCTTTGAGAAAACATCCATCAAGGCCAATTATTGGCCTACAACCTGCCAACCAGCCTCTTTTCAAAGCATCAAATCCTATATAAAATCTTTGAAATCTCCCTGGTTCCTCTGGTGACTGCCTATCTACTTTAATTTCAAATGTTGATCCTTTGTTAACCCTCATCAATTCCTTCTCATAGTCCCATAACTGTCCATATATATCATCAATTGTTGCATAAGCACGCTTGAGTGCTATTTCTCTAGCCCTGTAGCACTGACTCAATGACACTCTAACTTTTAAATGCTTCTTCACATCCCATTGGAATTCTGAGAGTTTCCAAAATGGACAAGTTTTTATGTTATCATAATAGTGCTTGGCCAAAAACCTTGCATTTACTTGTCTATTTTTCTGTTTATTTGTGCACTTGTGAACATTGTTATAGCTTTTAACAGTAAAAGTGTTCTCATATTTCAACACACTTGCCCATAAATTCCAAGGACAGCCCTCTGCACACTTCACTTGTACCTTATCCCTTGCATTTTTTGAAAACCATACATTGTACTTTTTTCCAATTGCATATTGTTTCACTGCCTCTTTAAATTCTCTGTGGTTAGTAAATTTCATTCCAACAGAAAATTCAACATTTTTAATGTCAGTCTTTGGATTAAATTCAAGATGTTTTCTCTTTCTTATATTGGTTGGTCTGACCTCATCATCTTCATTCTCACTTGTTTCAGGTGTGTGTAGCTCATCAGAATCTAAGTCAATTTCATCCCAGTTTTCAGCTTGTGCTCTTTGCCCACCTTCATCAACAGGTCTCTGCCCACCTTCATCATCAGGTCCCTGCCCAATTTCATCAACATCAACATGCTTATCATTTCCTCCTTCATTTCCCTCTTCATTTTCTTCTTCAGTATCTTCATCCATTTTTCTTCTTCTGTTCCTCTTTTTCTCACTTTTTTCCCTCTCTTTTGCTGCTCTCAAATTTTGCCTAGCAACAAGTAACTCTTCATCACTCTCAACTAACCAGTCACAATTACTGCTTATATCAGAGTCTGTATCTCCTACTCCTTCATATTCTATATCCTTCTCATTATCAGTCTGAAGCACATCAACCTCAATCTCTTCTACTCCCTCATTATCAGTCTGTTCTTCAATGTTAACATCTGTTAAAACTTCAACAAATCCCTCACTGTCATCATCAGTACTTACTATTTGTTCATGGTCATGGTCTGAGTATATCTCAACAACAGGGTTCTTCTTAGCATACTCACACATGTCAATAACACCTTTATCATAACCTACTGCCCTAAGCCCTTCTGCTAAACTTTGACCAGGAATAAGATAATATACATTTTTCACATTCTTGCTTCCAAGTACTGTTGAAACATAATCAATAATCTCAGGCCCAGTTACATAATCAGGATCATATTTACACAAATGACTAACAGTGCCTCCAACATAATCAACTATATCACCATTATTTATTAGTTTACCACCATGATGAAATCTTAAAGTAATGACATCCATTTCTGCATTAACCAAAAATATATAAATATTATATATATATATATATATATATATATATATATATATATATATATATATATATATTTAACAAGTACTAAACATAAAGTAAATAAATGGGGACCTCACATGAGTTAGGGAGACAAAACTATGGGGAACTGAGGGGGAATACTACTTTACAGTTAGGAGACTACAGATTTGTAAGCAATACAAACATAAAGTCCAAATATAACATATATTCAAACCATAAACATAAACTTACTTCGCTATCTTTCGAAAGTAGTGACCGAAAGTGGGGACCGATAGTGAGGACCGACAGTGGGGACCGATGTTGTTTGTGGTGAACGCCGACTCAACACATATTGCACATGCACGGTCCTTATTCGCTGGAATCGTGATGAAATCGTGCCGGAATGGATGATTATCTTCAATTCTTCACGCTTCGGTTAATCTAGGGTTTTTCTATCGAGAATTGGGGGAGAGCCGAGAGGTGTGATCGAAGTGTTTGCTTGATTTCCTTTAGTCTGATCGGTTTGTTTTATTTTAATTAGGGCTTTTTAAGATACTGACAATTTTGTCCATGCTGTTAAAATAATTTGTTTATGTAATGTATATTAAATTATTTATTTGCCACGTAAGCTTGTTAAGACCCCACTTAAATTAGCCACATCAGCAATTGCTGACGTGGCGTGTTCAATTTGTTTAGTTGAAAAAAATTGATAGTTTAATAACTTAATTGACAAAATTGAAAGGTGGATCACCGAAGTGGAATATGACATATAGTTTAGGGTACTAATTCATATTTAAGCCTAATAATAATTATGATAATAGTAATAACAACAACAACAACAACAACAACAACAACAATAATAATAATAATAATAATAATAATAATAATAATTATTATTATTATTATTATTATTATTATTATTATTATTATTATTATAGTAATAATTATAATAATAATTATGATAGTAGTAATAAAAATAATAACAACTATAATTATAATTATAATAATAATAATAATAAATTATTATTATTATTATAGTAATAATAATTATAATTATAGTAATAATTATTATTATAACTATAATAATAATAGTAATAATAATAATAATAATAATAATAATAATAATAATAACAATAATAATAATAATAACAATAATTGTTATTGTGGTGATATGATGAATTATGAAAATTATTATTGATGATTTGTAAGTTTTGCAGACATGTTTAGATTTTTCTAGATATCTATTTTTAAAGGAAAATTAATTATTGTGGTGCTGCGGTGAATTATAATAATTGTTATGTGTAATTGTAAGTTATTTTAGGTTGTAAAAAAGTCTTTATATAATGTAGTATTTTTTAAATTTTAATCTAATTTTTCGTTACGTTGTGTCTTTAGGCACGAACAATTACTAGTCATTATATATTATTTGGCATACTCGTTCGAACATCCTACTTCGTATCTCTAGTCTCGCCGCATACAGCCTATAGAAGTCATATAGTACTAAGATTGTGTTTGATAAATCTAGGATTTAAAATGAATGATTATGATGTCTTAATAAATTAGATCATCTGAATAGTTTTGAGGTCTAAATTTAAAAAATTGTTTGATAACTAAAAAGTAAGTTGTTTCTTAATGACACTATTTTACCATTTTAAATGGTAAAATTTTATTTAATAATTTTAAATATTCAATTTAATAAAAATGAGTGCATAATATTGTTTGATATATTTATATAAAAAAAATTATCAAAAAAAATTCATTAAGAGGTACCTCTTAATTATTAAGATTTCATTTTCTGTCTTACTGATTAAGAGGCATTCAGAGGTAAAAAAAAACAAATAATATCGTACCTTTTAGCGAATAAGAGACAATTCATTAAGAGGCAATTAAATATAAACAAACAGCAAGACTAACTAGGGATATACTCCCTCCACCCGATAAAAAAATAAAAGTAGATAAGAGAGTATAGATAAGTAGCGGACCCTACTTCAATGCTTTCGATGATAAAATACACTTTACACCAACATTTGAATTTAAATTATGTACTTTAGATATCTTTATAGAACACAAAAGTGTATTTAGATAAAATACACTTTACATCAACATTATGTACTTTAGATATCTTTAAATTATGTAATTTGAATTTAAATTTAGGATTTGGCGCCCCCTCCAATACACTTTAATTTGTAAAAAATTCGACCCATGTAGTGCTGCTACTCAAGTTATAGACCAATTTAAGTATATGAAAAAAAATACATAATGAAGATATAATTAATGTGAAAACAAAAGAGAATTTAAATTATATTAAAATTTACATCAATAATGTCTCGTGAGAGCATTGCATAGAAAATGAAACAAAAATATTCATCAATTAATTTCCCCAACATTTTATTAATTCACATTTATAAGAATTGGGGAAGAAGTGTATCCACATAATACTGGGAAAGGAAACGGTAGGCAGCTTCTGTAGGATGAATTGAATCCCAAAGTAAGTAATGTGAGGGATCTGGACATGTTGGGGTGAGTACATTGCAAGTAGGTCCAATTTCCACAAATCCAATCCCACAGCATCCTTTGTCCGATACCAGAAAACCTGAAAAAATATTAAGACTTTTAATACGATACAATAGTATATTATATATTATATAAATAGATATACAAATAATTTAATAGTATTGGTACAATATAGCCTCAAACCCTTTATTTCCTCCTGAAAAGCTAACTATACAAGAGAGAGGTCCAAGTCTATATATATCAACCCCACATTGATATCTCACACTGCCAATGTGGGATCTGTCCCATATGACAAGCTCACATTGGTATTCATCCCATTAAGCTCACATTGATATTCATCACATTGGTATTCATAACAAGTATATTATATAAATAAATATAGATATACGAATAATTTATTTACATGTCTGCTTGTAATAAAAATCGAAATTGTAATAAAAATCGAAATACTTTTATTGTAAGATATATAAATTTCGCAATTTTCTTGAAGCATACTTGATATGAACAAGGGTAAAAATTATGCGTATTGGTCAATTATTTAATTTATTAGAACAAGTATGTCATTTACATTAGGGTAATGTTAGTAGTCTCACATTTTGGAGTTTTAAAAGTGTCTTAAATACATATGTTATTATTATATTAATTGATTGAGTAATATCATTGTGGCTCTTCGGTAATTATTACAAATCAATGTAATTATAACATATACATCTCAAAAGTATTTGAGATCATAAATTTGTGATCATTATCTTTTGACATTGATGGTAATAGTGGTGGTCCACTATTTTATTATTAGGGGCATATATGTCCAAATGAAACAATTACCCTGTTGAACTTCAAAATCAGGTCAGTCATGTACAAGTAATTAGAGGGAGTTAATATTAACAGCCCAAATATTATGGGCACACTGCATTTTCTTTTGTTTGGACAAATATGCGAATTCGATTGACATTAACCTTTTGTTATGGTGGTTGTGGAGTGCCCACGCTATTCTAATGGAAGTGCATATTTATCCAAATAAAACAAAGAAGTAACTAACCAATTTCTTTGTCAGATATCTTTTCTTAATAATTATCAGGAACGTTTGCCGTTTTAATATGCATAATAAAATTGAGTACGGAGAACGTTATTTACTAGTGAATATAAAAGGTATCAACATTAATAGGGCAAATAGTGTTCCTGGGAACCCAGTTTCTATCCCTTGTTTCAATGTGATAGTATAATATATGTTGTCAATCCAAAGGAAATGACCACTTATACCCACATGGTATTTGACTCAGCTGTATGACTGATTGGAGTACGTCAATGTAGTAAAAAAATGATCACTTATGTAACTTATATAAAATCCAAAAAATAATTATCCTAAACTAATGATTTTTGCGCTATTAATATCAACTCCTCAAGGAAAAAAAATATTTTAGTGGATCAAGTTGTGCTCACCGTATTTTAATGGATTAAGCGCCATATCCGCTAGCGGTGTGAAAAGATCCGCATAGACAAGCCTGCTGCCTGGAAGTGTTGCCTGTAATTTTGCTAACATGGCTATAAGCTTCCTATTATATACTTGAGAATCCGAATTCTGTTCGTCTACACATGCTGTGTGCCGTGATATATTTCTGAAGTTTATAAAGCCACAACCAAGGGGAGGCAGTCCAGCTATAGCCATCTTACGGCACCCACCATCGTATAAAGCCTGCAAATAATTAAAAAAGTTTCAGTATTATTGAGAAAAAGCAGGGAATGGTGCATAATTTTTAGCTACCCTTTATGAAAAGTTTCATATTTCCGCCATCTTAGAAATATAAGATTAGTTATGATACTTGTTTTTTTGAAATAAATTTAAATTTGAAATTGATAATTATTTATTCAACATTTATCAATTTTGGATATGAAAATGTTTCATATATATTAATATCAAAAAGTAAGAAATGATCTTATATTCTCGATCATGGAATTGTTTAAATGCTTCAATATTATATGATAATTAAATGTGCATTTTATCATTATTATTTATTTATTATATAACCTTCATTTTGAGAAGTACAATATAACATATAGAAGGAAATATTTATATAAAAGAAGAAATAACACACATGTAATAATTAATCAACTTGAGACCTAAATGTTATAGACTTAGATTGTGTTTGATATAATTGAGTAATGAAGATTTGAATGATTAGTATATCTTAATAAATTAGATCATCCAAGTGAAATAGTATCTGAACTTAAAAAACTGTTTGGTAACTAAAAATTATAAAACATCTGAATGACTTTTAAATTTAAAAATATCAATTTTAAATTTAAAAATATTTCAAATTGACTTTTTAAAAATCAATAATGATCTTGAAATTTGGAATGGATGAAGTACACTATTTATAGACTCCATAAATTTAAAATTTTCATTACAAGACAGTTCTTAATTATTTAAATTTATATATTTCTCTTAACGATTAAGAGACGATAGGAGACAAATAAAGTTTTACTAAATAACTTTACCATCCTACCGAATCAGATGTGAAGTTATTAAGAAGTATTAAAAGGTAAATAAACATCACCTCAATCTTAATCACTAGATTAAGGCCTTAAAGATACTTTATTTCTTGACAAAAAGTTGATTTAATTGTTACTAAAAGAATATATATCCTTTATAAAAGAAAATAAAAAAAAAGAACAATTAATAAAGATAGGGGCACATAGAGATTATCCCGAAAGAAGTTCTATATACAGTAAAATCCCTATTTAGAAATACTCTATATAAGAATAACCTCTATAATATTATAAAAAAATTTGGTCCCAATTTGGGCCAGTTATAAATAGAAATAACCTCTAAATTGTAATATGTTATATATTTTTTAAGTCCCATATTAAGAAACTATATCTCTATATAGTAATAATTTCATATATATATATATATATATATATATATATATATATATATATATATATATGAGAGAGAGAGAGAGAGAGACAATATTAATTTTAAAAAACTATATTTTTTTATAAAGAACTACATTTTCCTATAAAAGACTATATTTCCTATAAAGGACTACATTTTTCTATAAAAGACTATATTTTCTATAAAAGACCATACTTTCCTATAAAAGACTACATTTTCATAAAAGACTACATTTTTCTAGTTTGAAAATCTAAATAATTTACGTTTTCTTTAATTTTTTTCCATTGCATAATTTTTTTTAAATAATAATTATTAGGGAGTTCTTATTGATATTTTTGTTAAAGTAGATATTTTTGGGTGTTCGAAAAATATTTTGTACCAATACCTCTATTTAGTAATAATCTCTCAATTATAATACAAATAGTTTGGTCTCAAGTCTATTCCTAAATAGAGGTTTTACTGTATTTCGTATAGAAAATTGAATCGGGCGGCAAATCTTTTCTTCTTTTTGTACAATATCGCATATTCAACTTTTTATTTCTATACAAGAAAAAAGTATTTACAAAAAGAAAAATAAATAAAAGAATATAAAACTTAAATTAGAACAGAAAAGAAAAGAATATAAAACTTAAAGTTTTTCTTTGTGTTGTTTCTGAGTTTTTAATAGAAAAAGATAGAAAATTTAAAATTGAGGACATGAGTTGTAATTTAAAATTTATTATATTAAAAGTTGAGGATAATATGGGAATTATAAAAATATTACTTATTCCAATTTCTTTTGCGTCCAAATCAGGCCAATTTTGGACGGAAAACTTTGGCAAGAAAAGTGGACAAGTTTTCTATCAATTTCTTTTCTTTTCCGTTTATTAAAAAACTCAGAAACATAAGAATTGGAAAGAAAATTTAAATTTTCCGTCCATTTCTTTTTTTTTCTGTCAATTTTAAAACTCAGAAACAGAGCGTTAATGTTATTTTTGTCATTTTCTTCATGTGCCCATAATTTTACTATAAAATGAATTTCAGAGAGGAGAAATAGAGACAGGTAAGATAACCTTGATAAAGTCTTGAATCCCTTGTAGCAAACGATTTTGGTATTCATCAAGGGTGTATTGTAGAGCCCAAGGTGCTCCAGCATAGAAGTTAAGGACCATGTCATTACTTCCAGAAGTAGCAAATACAAATGAACTATTAATTATATTTCTAGATTCCTCTTGCCCTACTATCCCAACAAGCCTCTCCACATAATCCTTAAAATATTTATTGTACTGTTTCGATACCGGTATAACATTGGATGTAACAGTAGTCCAATCGTCGTATCCTGATCCGGCGGACGCAAAGCAAACGCCGGTTTGGATATCGTCGTCGCTCAACTTTGGGTCTAAAAATGGAGGAACAATTTTCTTGATCCCTAGTGCTTCTGCCAACAAATCGGACATCAATTTTCCATCGGAAAATCTCCCGGTGGGGATAGCTCCAGGGAATGATCTACCGTATGGCCGATGATCTGCCTGCAACGTTGTAAAAATAAAATTGTTGTTGCCGGTGTCTAGCAAAGAATCACCAAAGATGAGAATGCTAGAGAATTTTGGTAGATTTGTAGCATTGCTTGTGGAAATAAGAATGCAACAAATTTTGATTAGAAAGAGCAAGGGTAAAAAATGTGACATATTGAAAATACAGTTTAAAGTTTGTTTCTTGTACAAATTAGAGGTGTTGATTTCATTTATAGCATGTTGCATACTGATTAGACGTTAAGGTAAAGTCCAATGGATCCAAATGATTCAAATTAATGCAATTGAATTTGATATCCATTAGGGACTATGTTGATGGATAATGCTAAATTTTATTTTACTAAATTTGCGATGTGAAATGACGTCACATGATTTTGTTCCCAACGAGTACAATCTTTAATGGGTAATATTTCTTTTAGCAAGAAAGAATAATGTTACTAAAAAAAGTTGTTAATTTTAATTTTTAATTAAAATTTCAAGACGGGGTGCAAAATGAAATGATATTCACTTTGTTTAGAATGAAGTCCCTACATAATTGTTGATTTCTTAATTATTATTATTTATTTATTGTCTATATTAAGATTTTTATAGAATCAGTGTGGCTCCGCCCCTGACAGTAACTTCGATGATCAGTAACAATTGATTATATGATAATAATAATAATTGAATATTCATACTGACTTTCCAAATTCATTGGAATATTTTAAACTCCAAAAATTAATATTTAAATTTAACTTCATTATTTTTCTTATTATTTGGGTTAGTTTAATGAGGATAAGTTCAATTCACTCCAATGGAAAACTCACCATGTGTGACCAAAATGAATATACACTTCCTTTTTTATAAGTATGATTATACTAAGAATAAATCTAGAATTTGGGAAATGATGTGTCAATAAATTACCAATATAACTTAACATGCCACACTACAAACAGACAATGATAATATTAACACGTTCATATATGATTCTAAATTTATTGTAAAATTTTAGTTTCTTGCCATTATTATTTAGATATTCCCTTATGACCCGTGGGAAGCACAGGTTTTTTTTTTTTTGTATGTTTCTTGTCTTGACAATCGGAATTCGTTTTAATTTAGGTTCGTTATTTTTACAATTATCTACCAATTTAATGATCAATCAAATGATTTATTATTATTATTATTACATATAGATTTTGATTGATATACACGAAGATAAATATGTAGTATAATTGATACATTGTTCAAGAGAATTAATTATAATTATATTTATTGAAAAATAATTTGTATTTAAAACTTATAAATTGATGACCAAATTACTTTTGGGATGACGAACCTAATTAATTTATCTCCTCTTGACTTGTTATATATTTGTATTGATTGATTCCCTGATTAATTTTCTACTTTTGTGAATAGAAATAAAATAAAAAAGGAAATAAAAATAATTTAATCGGAGTTTTCTTAACGAAGTATATTACATTAAAGTTTAACAGTATTCTTGATATCGACTAGAATTAGCTTAATTAAGCTCTCATGAGAAGTATGGATTTAGAAAATAAAACATAGAAACTCATTGAGAGTCTATATGAGAATTGTTAAATTCACAACAGAAATTATTATTTTCACAACAAAAGTGTTGCTATATGGGAATATATAAATCGTTGTTGTTAATATATTTACTAAATTAGGATTTTTATGATTTTAAAATAATTTATAATATTTATAACTGTTCAGGAACCATTGTTTGCATAGTTATATTACACATCTTTTTCCATTATTGGAGGAGGAATAATTTTCGGTAATAAAATTGTTTCACCTTTTGTGGAACCGGGACTTCATCTAAGCGTACTTCCATCTACTTCAAGAAGTGAAGTTGAAATAGAGTCGATAAGTTCAATCGTTGATGAATTATACTTGTCCTCCGAATCAATGAAAGGGATTTGCGTCCGTCTGAATTTTAACGCGGTTAAAACATTGTATTTATTGAATTATGATTCTTAACAAACTCAATAGCTCGTCAAAGTATGGTATCTTGTTGTAAATTGTTACTCCCTTCGTACTTAAAAGGATAAGTAAAATATATTTTTTACACATTAAGAAAAGAATATAGCAGAAGAAATAGAGTAAAAAAATTCTAAATTTATCATTAGAAACCCCACAAGATTATAAAAAGAATACATTTTTTATACATATTAAGAAAAGAATATAGTAAAAGAAATGAACTAAAAAAGTGGACCACAAAATTATAAAAAATGTTGAGTATTTAGTTTTTTTATATTAGTGGACCTCACTAAATGACATTATTAGTCATCACTTTATGTACCTTAACTCATTCTTTTGTGAACAAAAAAAAAATTATACCTTTAGTCAAGGAGTATATTATGGATACTATTTTGTTGTAAATTTACAGATATTTTATTGAATAAAATAATTAAAAGCTATATTTAAACTTCAAAATTGATTTATATGCTTGGTGATAATATTATAGTTTTACTTCTTATATCTTATAATAGCAATAGTTTTATGGGAATAAATTATTTACATATGACCCACAAAATTAGAGTTTCACGCCCTCCAATAATAACATGTATGTCACGTAAGAAATTTATGAGAAAAGTAAAAATTTTGAATTATATTGACACATTTTTTATTTATTATTATCATGGTAAAACTGTTGAACTAATCATATTTGTTATAAAAGTATACTAAATATTAAGAATAATGATAATTAGGGGAAAATAGATATTATTCTTATTTCATATAAGTTGTAGTTGTAGTTGTATGTATATTACATTCTCTTGACAATGCTTCTATTTATAAGTACATGTACATAAATACTTGGAAGTTTCAAAACTCATAGGTCATAGGAGTTTCAAAGTTTAAACGATATGAGAGTTTCAAAGCTCAAAGGTCATTATAATAAAGAGGGGTAATAATGTATCTAGACATCTACACAGTAAGACCTCGAATTTTATGAAATAAAAGTATTCAATTTTTTTATAATTACAATTCAGTAAATTGTTAAATTGATAAAAAGTTAAAGTTATGGGTGAAATGTGAAGTTTTTTCAAAATAAACAAGTGGTTATAAAATAATCATTGTTGTCGGGGAATATTCGTTGGTCGTGGAATATTCTTTCTGTCGGGGAATATTCGTACGACGACGCAGCTATTTGTGGGCCCCATAACGAAAAACGGTCGGATGAAGATAACGACAAAAATTGAGTTTTTATAATTAACGGCGTAGTTGTTACCGTTAACACTGTTGGAATACCCGATTGTTAAAATACAGTAATACGCGTTATTGCATAGTATTTTTGAAATTATTGATTCTTACGTAAGAGGGCACTACTGAATAATTGTCACAGTAATTACTGTTCAATATTTTATTTTATTGATTCAATAATTGTTGCGTTGATATTTTATATTATTGTTGTTTCAATAATTGTTGTCGCACATTATTTTTCATTATCAGATCAATAATTCATATTATTTGAATAATATTATTGGATAACATTATTGGCAATGTCTAGAAAGTTCTGTCTAAGGAGAGGTTTGGCTATCTAATTGCGCGCCAATAAGGAGAAATCCTTATTGGAAAGCCTCCTCTTTTCTGGGAACGGCATGGTTGTCATAAATGTGATTCTGTAATATTAATTGTGAATAATTAATTATTGATTCATATGATAAGGAAATATTTATTTTATGTGAATATAAATGTTGGATATATTTTGTGGTTAAAAATGAAGGAGTTAATGTTGAGGTGTTTTATCAGTATTTTTGTCGGAATGAAGGTATTAAAAATCAATCAGGGTTTTTGAGATATATTGCGGGGGTTATAATTTTTAATCTGACCGTTGGATCGTTGTGATTTTTGGATATGTTATACATATATAAGTTGAGTATATGTCCACAAAGTTTGAACCGTTAAAAATGAACGTATGATTTGTTATGAATTTTAAGAGATGACTGATTTAGAAATTGTTGAAGTTTCGGAATTTATCATTTTGGTGAAAAATTCTAGAATTGGTGGGCCCCACTCTTGGTTGGTGAAGAAATGTACTGAGATTTTTATTCAAATGTGGTGGGTGAGAATAGTAGCAGGTAAAGCTATCAGGTTGCAGGTTACGTCTGCTTCGGCGTGCTAACATTTTCCTATAAATAGAGGGCTAAGTTAGAATTGAAAATCACACAAAAAACATAAGCTTTCTCTCTTTCTCTCTCTATATTATGAAGTATATTTTGTGAGTATTTAGATACTTTGAGAGTTGCTATTCAGTGCAAGTTTCCTTCGACTTTGCATTCCAGTCAGAAATACTGCACTTTTGATGTAAGAGATAGTAAGGGATTTTAAGGGTTATTATGTTTTTCAGTTTGTAATTCTTCTGACCTTCAGAAAATTCTAAAAAAATTTGAAATTATATTTTGATGAGTTTTATTGATTGTGTCAAAAAATAGTAATTTTTGGATGTATATATTAAGAGTTATGAATTTTACGGGAAAAGACTATTCTAAAAATAACCGCTTATAACTCCTTGTGGTTAACTCCAAAATTGATGAAATTTTTATTGGAAGTATATCTATATAATATCAGTGTACTCTGTGAATTTTGGAATTTTTGGATAAAATTATAATTTATGATAAATGTCTAAATATTCGGCTGTTTTGGCCATATGAAAAATAGTAAATGAGTTTTAAAAATTCTGAGAAAAATATATGTTCAATATGGGACTATATTCTGCTAAATCCCAGAAAAAAAATATTTTTGGGACTGATTTGGTATTTTTCATGAAATTAGTCTAATTATGAGTAAATGAATTAAATATGTTATGTGAAGTAAGAAAATTAGAAAATATGATTTTATGGCTTGAGAATCATATATGAGTTAGATGCAGATTTTTGATGAGGTTTTTGGCTATTGGTGATGAAATCTTAAAAGTTGACATTTTATGATGATTAAATGCATTAATTAGTAAAGTGTAAACAATTTAAATAAATTGTTTATAAGCTTAAGAAATATTATTCTTTCAATATCATTATACCGAAATATTGGTATGGATTTTATTGTAGAATTTCTATATTTTTCATGTCGAGTTACTATTCATGAGTTACTATTCACGAGTTACTATTCATGAGTTACTGTTCATGAGTTACTATTCACGACAAAATTGGTTTCTTTTTCTGACCAAATTATAGTTGATTTATGAATATTACTCTTGAGATTAAATCTATATGTTGATTATATTGATTTTATTATCATATATAACATTTTTATAACCATAATGATGATATTTCTCTTTGACTTGAGTGTAAAGATGGGTAGATTTTTGGTATGATCATGACTATGGGTTTCCTTTGGCCAGTAGTGCAAAGTTGAATTGTTGACTGGTATGATCATGACCATTAAATTTATAATTGAATATCTTTAGCTTAAGTGCAAAGGTGAATTGATCAACATGGTTATAATTATTATTTATATAAATTCTGAAATGATTATATCTTTCTTTGAGATATTAATATATTTGTCCTGTAACATTCCATAATTTTAAAGTGTGATATTAAATATTTATTGATTTATTTAAATATTTAATAGATATGTTATTATTAAATAAATAATTATTTAATTTGAATTGATGTGATTTAATTAATTATTTGTTGTGTAATTAATTAAGGAGCTAAATAAATTAATTGTTATGAGATTTTAGATTTATTAATTTAATAAGCTAGAGAGCTTATAATGATTTTAAATAAATAATAATATTTAAATGAGAAATTACAGTTTGAAATATTAGTTGATTAAATGAAATTATAATTGTAAAAAGAATTATAATTGTTTATGTGTTAAAGTAATTTAATAGATTAATGTTTAATTGATTTATTAATTTAATAAAGGTGTGACTAATAATCTTGCTATAAAGGAGTTATTAAAATAAATTAAAAATGGTTTAATTTAGCTTTGTCAATCAAGGCTTAATGCATAATAAGTCTTTAATTTATTAGGATTTTAGCAAACAAGGTATAAGGATTAATCTATTATATTTTAATTCAATTTACCAAACAAGCAGTAAGGATTAATATGTTATTTTTATTTAGACTAATCAAACAAGCCTTATGGCTTTTAAATTTCAAAACTCCTATAACTGATATATTTATCAGTACTTATATTATATTATTAATATATTACGTTATATTGTATGCGTTAGATTTTAGTACGTAAGATAGAAGAGAGAAAGGAGAGAAAAAGAGAAAACTCAGAGGAAGAAGAAGAAGAAAAGAAGAAAAAATAAGAGATTTTTAGAGAGATTGAGTGTTTGTTTTTCAGGTTTTGGAGAAAAGTGATAATCAAAGAGTTAGGACCATCATCTTCTTCATAATCCAAGGTAGGCCATTTTCTTCTTTACAAAACTCTAAAAGTTTTTCTTCCCAAAAAGTCTCTGTGAAAAATTTATGAAAAGAAATTTTGTTGTTTTGGTTATAAGTTTATATAATTAGCAATTGTAGATGTGTTTCATGAGTTATGCATGATTATATAGAGTTTAATTCATGTATGTATATATTTTATGAAAAAATTGTTTTACAGAGAATTTTATGAATGAGAATGAGTTATTTTTAAAATGGAAATTAAGGTTTAATTGGTTGTGTTTTGATAAATTGATTGTTAGAATTGTTAGAATAGGTAGAATCATAATCATGATAGTTAGAAATTTCTATTTTGATTGAATAACAAAATCACAGTGGTAATTTTAATGAAAAATAATATCAATAATGGAGTTTTGCCAAAAACCTTGAAATTAGGTGTTTTATAGTTGATGTTTAGACAAATTATGAATAGAAACACGTTAAGAATTGTCACAATGTGTTTGTATGAAGTTTATGTGCAAAATAGAGTGTAACTAGTCTATTAGATTCGAGCTTTTTGGCCAATTTGGCTTTTTCTTTCATGGTTGCCGAAGCTGTCAGTCGACGCTGACAGTTCGCGCCGCGGCGCGGCCCAACAGGTCATTGCTGGCGCCGCAGCGCCATCACCATGACGTAAGCACGGCCTGTTGCACAATCACTGCGCCGCAGCGCCGGCTCGTAGTATAATCGCTGCGCCGCAGCGCCGACTCAGCGCCGCAGCGCGAGCCACAGTACAAACTGTGGCGCCGCGGCGCGGCTTGGCAGAACTGTCTGACAGTTTTGTTTAAATGTACAAAACTTGAAAATAAATGTTATGTGTTTATTATAATAATGTTAAATGATAATTTCAGTATTATTAGACTATGAAATATCATGTTATTAAGTATTATCTACTTGAAATATAATTGATTATGTGAATGGGTAATTCAACCCATATGAGGAATGTAATTGTTTATATAAATGTACAATGTTGGTTAGGACTAATTATGTCAATATGACATATGTTTAGGGTATCAATTCAAGTGGTAAAAGTGTAGCTTGTGCTAAAGGCAAGTTTCCTAAACCTACCTTTTACATTGAGCAAGTTTCTAAGCCTTAACTTTTGATATTTGGCAAGTTCTTTATTGTATAAGTTTTCTAATCATTGGTGTTATTGAACTAATTATTGTTTCAATTTCGATTATCATATAATGGTGTAAATTTATTTGGAGCAAGTTATTCTTGTACTTAACTTGTGGTTTAGCATGTACAATTATATACATGTTGTGGATGTTTATTATTCAGTTAACCTTGTCTTATTATTGTTCAAGCAAGGTAGGTTATAATTATTCAAATTGTATGCTATTAGATTATCCCTAAAGCATGATGTCAATTTATAAACATCAATTAAACTATGATTATTCCATAGTATACAGTTATGTCGTTTGTAATCAACTAAACCTTAGTTGATTACCGTTGAATTCTAAATTACCCCATGATGTATCCAAACCAAACTCACTTTGGTACGGACTTGTATTCTAAATACTGAGAAGAACAACTCTTTTATAAGAGGTTACGCTTAGCGTTGAAATGATTGTGCACAATACATTGTACGAAGGGTTGACCCCCCTAAGTACGTGAAGTTCTTATAGTCTTATGACTGTTAAAGTTTAAGTTGAAAAATTACTTATAACTGTGGACATGATTCGCGGTCATTAGACCCTCAGTAAAGGTTAAAGCTTTCCAAAAGTTAATAGAATACATTGTTAAATTCTATTGAGCTTAATGTTGACAAATGATGTAAAAGTTTAATGGTTTAATTATTGTTATTTCAAGTGGGCCTTGTTTGCTCACTCTTGCCTGTAAAATTTCTTACAGCTAAGGTTGAAACTGGTGATGTACCTAGTACCAGTAAAGGGAAAGGAAAGACGAAACAATGTTGAAGACTTGTAATAGTTGAATAGTTTATTTTCAGACTTGGTTTAAAGATTGTAATGAAGTTTATTTTAATTTTCCGCATGAATGATTGTTTGTAAAGGTTAGTTAACCTGGGAGATTTATTTAAGTTTAATCCTGTATGGGCAGGTTTTGTTATTCAATTTTATTATAATTGGGTAGTTAGAAATGAATGTTTTGATTACGTGAACACCAAATCCTGAGGAAATGAAGTACCAGGATTTGGGGGTGTCACAGGTTGGTATCAGAGCTTTAGGTTATGAACCTTAGGTGGGAGGGAAAAGCCTTAGGAAGTAACCTTTGAAAAGATAGTGGAGATAACTCTTATCGAGTTTTAAGAAAGAAGTAATAAAACACTTATGTGCTTATGTGTTTATAACTTATGTGCTCGCGAGTGTCGAGTAGAATGATTAATAACTAAAACTTTAAAATTTTGTTGTCAGGATGACTAATGTCGGAGAATCCAGTCAGGCTAGGGAGGAGGGACCTCAAATGCCTATAGAGGAGGAGCCTCGCGACATTCAGGTAGTTTGGGAACAACTATTGCCACGAGAGTTAGCCCCGTTGGTCACAGTAGTTGAAGATGAGGAGGATGATGTGGAGACAGATGAGGAGGATGAGGAAGAAAGGATTCCACTTAACTCGATAACAGGCCGTAATTACGATAAGGTGCATGACCGCAACGTGGAACTTCAGGATACAATTGAGGAATTGTAAGAGATAGTAGCTGAACAACAGACTGCAATGACACAGAAGGACGATGAGATCCTGGATCGTGAAGAACGACTGACTAACGCCGAGGAGAAATTAATACAGACTGAAGGAGAGAAAGAACAATTGATCGAGATGGTTGCTGAACTGGAGAGCAAGCTGAGAGAAGAAGCTGCTAAGAGGGCAAGAGCTGAAGATGCATACGAGGAAGCTTATCAACGAACTGGAAGAGCAGCGAGAGACGCGCAGGCAAAAAGGATGAAGGTGGAAGAGATGGATAAAGTATTTAACACCGCAATTAATCGAGCTCAAGATCGGGTCATGGGATATCCGATTCAGTTCGAGACACTGCCATCATTCGTGTTAGATCGCAGAACAATGTTTCGAGTCATGGAGGAAGAACGTGATAGGGCTACGAAGTACCTTAATAGATCATCGTAGAAAATGTGTCGGTAATATACGTAATAAGTATTAAATAATGTGTAAGTCCCTAGTGTTAAGTAACCATGGGATATGATAATAATGATGTTGTCCTGAAACTTTTGTAGTTTAGGAAAGGAATGTAGATAGCAGAGATGCTATTGTGTTATGTTTTCAGAAAGTTTATGAATAAATAAATGTTATTATTTTGTTCAAAGTGTTATGTGCTATGTGGGTATTTCTTTTATAGAGGCAAGTTAATTAGAAATACTTAAAGAAGTTGAGTAATGGTCTAATAGATGTTTTATTTTAACAGAAAATGCCTCCCAGACGTCAGCCAACACGACAGAGAACCACTGAAGGAACTAACAATAACGACAATGTTGATGGGAATCCCGTTCAACAACTAGTAACACTACTGACAGGAGCGTTGCAGAATCAACCTCAAAACTAAGGTACAACGTTTAAGGAGTTTAAGGCGGTTGGACCACCTGAATTCCGTGGGTCCATGAATCCAGTCGAAGCACAAACCTGGATTATGGAGATAGAGAAGGTGTTCGATGTCGCTAGGGTAGGGGATGATCAGAAGACTGCTTTCGCAACGTTCATGTTGAAAGCAGAAGCTAGTTATTGGTGGCAGGCTAATAAAACTCGTGAAGGGCCAGGAGTGATGACTTGGGATAGGTTCAAGGAGTTGTTTTTCGAGACCTATTTCCCGGAGAGTTCGAAGAGTCAGCTGGAAGTAAAGTTTCTAGAACTGAAGCAAGGGACGATGACGTTATCTGAGTATGCCGCAAAATTCAATGAATTGGCGAGGTTTGCGCCATATCAGGTTAGCACAGATGAGCGTAAGGCGAAGAGGTTTGAACAGGGACTGAAGCCATGGTTGTACAGTAGGGTTTCCCTGTTCCAATTGAAGACGTTTGCAGCAGTGATGGAGAAAGCAGTACTCGCTGAAGGTGGAGGCGAGGCGGTGACCAAATTTAACCAGGAACAAAAGAAGAAGAAGAATGAGAATGAGGTGAAGAATGGTGGTAGTAGCAGTGGAAACAACAACAATAACAACAACAACAACAAGAGGAAGTGGAATGGGAGTATGGGTACTGGAAACCAGCAAGGTAACCAGCAGAACAAAAAGTTTGAAGCATGTGCGACATGTGGAAAGTTTCACAAGGGTGCGTGCTTGATGGGAAAACGAGTTTGCTACAATTGTGGCCAAGAGGGTCACATCGCCCCAAATTGCACTCAATCAAAGAAGAATGCGTGCTTCACGTGCGGATCCAAGGATCACTTTGCTCGTGAATGTCCTAAGAAGAAGGAGGGAGTGACAACCAGAAGCAAAGGAGATAACAATGGAGGTACGTGGGCTATTACAGGACCTGCAACATCAATCAAACCCACAGCCAGAACCTTTAACATGACTGTACAAGATGCTGTGCAATCAAAGGATGTAGTTTCAGGTATTATCCCAATCAATGATATTGATGCATATGTATTATTTGATTCGGGTGCTACTTGCTCGTTTATATCTGATGAATTTGCTAAGAGGTTAGAATTGCCTAGAGAAGAACTGAATTTTCCTTTGAACATAGAAATTGCGAATAAGGAAATAATCCCTGTTAGATTCGTATACAAGAATTGTAGGGTGAACATTAAGGAGAATGTCTTGTTGGTAGATTTGATTCTGATTAGACTGGGGGAATTTGATGTAATTTTGGGAATGGATTGGTTGTTCAAATGTAGAGCGGTAATTGACTGCCAAAAGAAGTGTGTAAACCTTATGACTCCGTCAAAGGAAGTATTTTATGGTAGCAAGTCGCCTAGACAAATGAAATGTCTGACGACTATGCAGGCCAAGAAATTGTTGAGTCAAGGTTGTGTGGGCTATTTAGCTTACATAGTCGATACTCAAAAGAAGGGGGTAAAGCTGGAAGAAATACTAGTAGTGAGGGAATTCGAAGACGTTTTTCCAGAGGATTTGCCAGGACTTCCGCCTGACAGAGAAATTGAGTTTGTGATCGACTTAGTACCGGGAACAGCACCGATATCGAAGGCCCCGTACAGAATGGCTCTGGTAGAAATGAAGGAACTAATGGTTCAGTTGCAAGAGCTGCTGGACAAGAAATATATTCAACCAAGCGTATCGCCGCGGGGAGCGCCAGTTTTATTTGTGAAGAAGAAGGACGGGTCAATGCGTCTTTGCATTGATTATAGGGAGTTAAACAAAGTCACTATTAAAAACAAATACCCGTTGCCAAGAATAGATGACTTGTTTGATCAACTGAAGGGTGCTAAGTACTTTTCGAAAATAGATTTGAGAAGTGGTTATCACCAATTCAAGGTAAGAAAGGAGGATATACCACGAACGGCATTCAGAACTCGGTATGGACATTACGAGTTTTTGGTGATGTCTTTTAGTTTAACCAATGCACCTGCTGCGTTCATGGATTTGATGAACAGGGTGTTTAAACCATTCCTAGACAAGTTTGTAGTGGTATTCATTGATGACATTCTAGTGTATTCCAAAACTCAAGAAGAACACGTGGAACACTTACGTCTGACATTGGAGACACTAAGAAAGGAAAAATTGTATGCGAAGTTCTCTAAGTGCGAATTTTGGCTCGACCGTGTACAATTTTTGGGGCATGTGATTGACAAAGATGGGATATCAGTGGATCCGTCGAAAGTGGAAGCAGTAATCAATTGGGAACAACCAAAAACACCGTCGGAAGTGAGGAGTTTCTTGGGACTGGCTGGTTATTATAGAAGATTTATTCAAGATTTTTCTAAGATAGCCACTCCGCTAACAAATTTGACAAGAAAAATTGTAAAGTTCGTTTGGACGGAGAAGTGCGAAGAGAGTTTCCAAGATTTGAAGAAGAAGTTAAGTGTGGCACCTGTATTGACTTTGCCAGATAATACAAGAAATTTTGTGGTATATAGTGATTCCTCACATAAAGGGTTGGGTTGTGTTCTTATGCAGAACGGCAAAGTTATTGCCTATGCATCAAGACAATTGAAGGATTATGAGAAGGGGTATCCGACTCATGATTTGGAATTGGCTGCAGTGGTGTTTGCTCTAAAAATATGGAGACACTATCTTTATGGAGAGAAATGTGACATCTACACAGACCACAAAAGTCTGAAGTATATTTTCACTCAGAAGGATTTGAACATGCGTCAAAGAAGGTTGATGGAATTAATAAAAGATTACGATTGTGAGATCTTTTATCATCCGGGTAAAGCGAATGTAGTTGCAGATGCTTTAAGCAGGAAAGGTCGGGAGAAGTTGATGCTGATAACAACTCAAAAGGAGCTCATTTCAGCAATGACAATATTGGAGTTGGAAATCAAATTTCCAAAAGAATCTGACGAACAACTATTCCAGATAGAAGCTGATCTAACTTTAGTGAACAAAGTAAAAATTGCTCAATTACAAGATGGAGAGTGTGGAAAAATCAAAGAGAATTTGGGTGAAGGCGGAGATGTAAAATACAAGGTCGATACCGAAGGTTTACTACGGTTCGATGGACGAATTTGGGTTCCAGCAGTGCTAGAGCTGAAAGAAGAAATTCTGACTGAAGCTCATAGCTCAAAGTATTCAATTCATCCGGGAAGCACCAAAATGTATCAGGATTTGCGCCGACATTTTTGGTGGCCAAATATGAAAAGAGATGTTGCTGAATGCGTAGCGAAATGCTTGACATGTCAGAGAGTAAAAGCAGAACATCAAAGACCCAGCGGATTACTCCAACCGTTAGAAATACCGGAATGGAAGTGGGAACACATCATGATGGATTTTGTGGTGGGTCTTCCAACTACTCAGAGAGGATGCGATGCGATTTGGGTAATAGTGGACAGACTGACGAAATCAGCGCACTTTTTACCAATAAAGATTAGATTCAATCTTGATCAGTTGGCAAGATTGTACATTAAGGAGATCGTTTCGAGGCACGGAGTGCCAGTATCAATTGTGTCTGATAGAGATCCGCGGTTTACATCGAATTTCTGGAAGAGACTACAAGAATGTATGGGAACACAGTTGCGAATGAGTACGGCTTATCATCCACAAACAGATGGCCAAAGCGAACGAACAATTCAGACATTGGAAGATATGCTGAGAGCATGTGTCATGGACTTTAAAGGAAGCTGGGAAGATCAACTACCATTGGTGGAATTTTCTTACAACAACAGTTATCACGCGAGCATCGGCATGCCACCTTACGAGGCATTGTACGGCAGAAAGTGCAGAACCCCACTATGTTGGGATGAAGTCGGTGAACGCCAACTGTTAGGACCAGAACTGGTACAACAAACTGCTGATGTTGTCAAACTCATCAGGACAAGACTGGTCACAGCTCAAGACAGACAGAAAAAGTATGCTGATCAACACAGACAAGATCGTACATTTGACGTAGGAACTTTTGTATTCTTAATAGTTTCTCCCTAGAAGGGGAAAATTCGTTTCGGTAAAAAGGGAAAGCTAAGTCCGAGGTTTATTGGACCCTTTGAAGTGCTGCGAAGAGTGGGAGAAGTGGCTTACGAGGTAGCTCTACCTCCAGTGTTGGAAAATATTCATAATGTTTTTCACATTTCGGTGTTACGACCATATAAACCCGACTACAAGCATATGATCGAGTATGAACCTTTGCAGTTCGAAAAAGATTTGACTTATGAAGAGGTTCCTATCCAGATAGTCGACATGAAAGAACAAGTGCTCAGGAATAAAGTGATACCTTTTGTGAAGGTGATATGGAGAAACCACAACGCTGAAGAAGCTACGTGGGAACTCAAAGAGAAAATGTTGAAGGAATATCCTGAGTTATTTGTTTAATCTGTGTCTTCGATTCTGGGGACAGAATCTTTGTAAGTAGGGAAGAATGTAACGAATGATTTGTTTGAATTGTGATTCTAAGGACAGAATCCTTGTAAGGAGAGAATGATGTAACATTCCATAATTTTAAAGTGTGATATTAAATATTTATTGATTTATTTAAATATTTAATGGATATGTTATTATTAAATAAATAATTATTTAATTTGAATTGATGTGATTTAATTAATTATTTGTTGTGTAATTAATTAAGGAGCTAAATAAATTAGTTGTTATGAGATTTTAGATTTATTAATTTAATAAGCTAGAGAGCTTATAATGATTTTAAATAAATAATAATATTTAAATGAGAAATTGCAGTTTGAAATATTAGTTGATTAAATGAAATTATAATTGTAAAAAGAATTATAATTGTTTGTGTGTTAAAGTAATTTAATAGATTAATGTTTAATTGATTTATTAATTTAATAAAGGTGTGACTAATAACCTTGCTATAAAGGAGTTATTAAAATAAATTAAAAATGGTTTAATTTAGCTTTGTCAATCAAGGCTTAATGCATAATAAGTCTTTAATCTATTAGGATTTTAGCAAACAAGGTATAAGGATTAATCTATTATATTTTAATTCAATTTACCAAACAAGCAGTAAGGATTAATAGGTTATTTTTATTTAGACTAATCAAACAAGCTTTATGGCTTTTAAATTTCAAAACTCCTATAACTGATATATTTATCAGTACTTATATTATATTATTAATATATTACGTTATATTGTATGCGTTAGATTTTAGTACGTAAGATAGAAGAGAGAGAAAGGAGAGAAAAAGAGAAAACTCAGAGGAAGAAGAAGAAGAAAAGAAGAAAAAATAAGAGATTTTTAGAGAGATTGAGTGTTTGTTTTTCAGGTTTTGGAGAAAAGTGATAATCAAAGAGTTAGGACCATCATCTTCTTCATAATCCAAGGTAGGCCATTTTCTTCTTTACAAAACTCTAAAAGTTTTTCTTCCCAAAAAGTCTCTGTGAAAAATTTATGAAAAGAAATTTTGTTGTTTTGGTTATAAGTTTATATAATTAGCAATTGTAGATGTGTTTCATGAGTTATGCATGATTATATAGAGTTTAATTCATGTATGTATATATTTTATGAAAAAATTGTTTTACAGAGAATTTTATGAATGAGAATGAGTTATTTTTAAAATGGAAATTAAGGTTTAATTGGTTGTGTTTTGATAAATTGATTGTTAGAATTGTTAGAATAGGTAGAATCATAATCATGATAGTTAGAAATTTCTATTTTGATTGAATAACAAAATCACAGTGGTAATTTTAATGAAAAATAATATCAATAATGGAGTTTTACCAAAAACCTTGAAATTAGGTGTTTTATAGTTGATGTTTAGACAAATTATGAATAGAAACACGTTAGGAATTGTCACAATGTGTTTGTATGAAGTTTATGTGCAAAATAGAGTGTAACTAGTCTATTAGATTCGAGCTTTTTGGCCAATTTAGCTTTTTCTTTCATGGTTGCCGAAGCTGTCAGTCGACGCTGACAGTTCGCGCCGCGGCGCGACCCAGCAGTTCATTGCTGGCGCCGCAGCGCCATCACCATGACGTAAGCACGGCCTGTTGCACAATCACTGCGCCGCAGCACCGGCTCGTAGTATAATCGCTGCGCCGCAACGCCGACTCAGTGCCGCAGCGCGAGCCACAGTACAAACTGTGGCGCCGCGGCGCGGCTTGGCAGAACTGTCTGACAGTTTTGTTTAAATGTACAAAACTTGAAAATAAATGTTATGTGTTTATTATAATAATGTTAAATGATAATTTCAGTATTATTAGACTATGAAATATCATGTTATTAAGTATTATCTACTTGAAATATAATTGATTATGTGAATGGGTAATTAAACCCATATGAGGAATGTAATTGTTTATATAAATGTACAATGTTGGTTAGGACTAATTATGTCAATATGACATATGTTTAGGGTATCAATTCAAGTGGTAAAAGTGTAGCTTGTGCTAAAGGCAAGTTTCCTAAACCTACCTTTTACATTGAGCAAGTTTCTAAGCCTTAACTTTTGATATTTGGCAAGTTCTTTATTGTATAAGTTTTCTAATCATTGGTGTTATTGAACTAATTATTGTTTCAATTTCGATTATCATATAATGGTGTAAATTTATTTGGAGCAAGTTATTCTTGTACTTAACTTGTGGTTTAGCATGTACAATTATATACATGTTGTGGATGTTTATTATTCAGTTAACCTTGTCTTATTATTGTTCAAGCAAGGTAGGTTATAATTATTCAAATTGTATGCTATTAGATTATCCCTAAAGCATGATGTCAATTTATAAACATCAATTAAACTATGATTATTCCATAGTATACAGTTATGTCGTTTGTAATCAACTAAACCTTAGTTGATTACCGTTGAATTCTAAATTACCCCATGATGTATCCAAACCAAACTCACTTTGGTACGGACTTGTATTCTAAATACTGAGAAGAACAACTCTTTTATAAGAGGTTACGCTTAGCGTTGAAATGATTGTGCACAATACATTGTACGAAGGGTTGACCCCCCTAAGTACGTGAAGTTCTTATAGTCTTATGACTGTTAAAGTTTAAGTTGAAAAATTACTTATAACTGTGGACATGATTCGCGGTCATTAGACCCTCAGTAAAGGTTAAAGCTTTCCAAAAGTTAATAGAATACATTGTTAAATTCTATTGAGCTTAATGTTGACAAATGATGTAAAAGTTTAATGGTTTAATTATTGTTATTTCAAGTGGGCCTTGTTTGCTCACTCTTGCCTGTAAAATTTCTTACAGCTAAGGTTGAAACTGGTGATGTACCTAGTACCAGTAAAGGGAAAGGAAAGACGAAACAATGCTGAAGACTTGTAATAGTTGAATAGTTTATTTTCAGACTTGGTTTAAAGATTGTAATGAAGTTTATTTTAATTTTTCGCATGAATGATTGTTTGTAAAGGTTAGTTAACCCGGGAGATTTATTTAAGTTTAATCCTGTATGGGCAGGTTTTGTTATTCAATTTTATTATAATTGGGTAGTTAGAAATGAATGTTTTGATTACGTGAACACCAAATCCTGAGGAAATGAAGTAACAGGATTTGGGGGTGTCACATGTCCTATAGTGCAAATATGAACTGTTGATGAATATATTTGGCTTGTAGTGCAAATATGAACTGTTGTTGAATATCTTTGGCCTGTAGTGCAAAGATGAACTGGTGATGAATATCTTTGGCTCATAGTGCAAAGATGACCTGTGGTTGAATATCTTTGGCCAGTAGTGCAAAGATGAATTGTTGATGAATATCTTTGGCACGTAATGCAAAGATGACATGTTGTTGAATATCTTTGACCAGTAGTGCAAAGAGGAACAGGTTTTGTCACTATCATACAAGATGTCTACCTTTTTTTATGTCGAGTTACTAATCATAAATTACTATTCACGAGTTACTATTCACGAGTTACTATTCATGAGTTACTGTTCATGAGTTACTATTCACGACAAAATTGGTTTCTTTTTTTGACCAAATTATAGTTGATTTATGAATATTACTCTTGAGATTAAATCTATATGTTGATTATATTGATTTTATTATCATATATAACATTTTTATAACCATAATGATGATATTTCTCTTTGACTTGAGTGTAAAGATGGGTAGATTTTTGGTATGATCATGACTATGGGTTTCCTTTGGCCAGTAGTGCAAAGTTGAATTGTTGACTGGTATGATCATGACCATTAAATTTATAATTGAATATCTTTAGCGTAAGTGCAAAGGTGAATTGATCAACATGGTTATAATTATTGTTTATATAAATTCTGAAATGATTATATCTTTCTTTGAGATATTAATATATTTGGCCTATAGTGCAAATATGAACTGTTGATGGATATATTTGGCCTGTAGTGCAAATATGAACTGTTGTTGAATATCTTTGGCCTGTAGTGCAAAGATGAACTGGTGATGAATATCTTTGGCTCATAGTGCAAATATGACCTGTGGTTGAATATATTTGGCCAGTAGTGCAAAGATGAATTGTTGATGAATATCTGTGGCCCGTAGTGCAAAGATGACATGTTGTTGAATATCTTTGGCCAGTAGTGCAAAGATGAACAGGTGTTGAGATGAACATGACCAACTGGTGATACAAATGAATATCTTTGGCCGTGGTGCAAAGATGAAGTTATTAGTATGATTATGAACATGAACTGTGATTTGGTGTAACCATGATCTTTGATGTTTCAGGTAAAGATAGGTGATAAAAATTATCTTCGTCCTGGATGAGAAGAGGAATTTAGAACTACAATTATGATTATGAGTTATTCATATGATTGTGGACCAGAATTGTTGATTGATGTTACAGGGATAAAACATTGTTGGTGGATTTTTAACATGGAGAAGATAATAGATTTTGTAGTCTATTTGACTCTTCTAATGGATTGCTCGTTCCGCTACAACTATGGCTGAAATTTTTTTATCATCTACCATATGTTCTAAATCTCTGATTTATTACTGATGAAGACTATTGATAATTTATTTATCTTTAGTCATGAAATTCTTTACTGGGTTAGTTGTGCTCACCCTTCTGTTTCACAATTCCTTTCAGGTAATAAGAGTGTAGCTGGGTCAAGCGGGGGTAACGAGGGAATAGAAAGGTGGTCATCATTTAGTAGTTATATTTGGTGAATAAAATAGGGTGAGGCAAACCCAACGTTGGAAGGGTATTTTGTCACTATCATACAAGATGTCTAATGACATACAATCTCGTGTCATCATAAGACAGGGTTGTGCTCATCCACTTGCTGAGTATCTTTACGAGCACTACCTATATAATCTTGGTGTTTGTTTGAAGTATAATTTTCAATTAGAGACAGTGGAGATAATGATATGTCAAGAGAAGACTCACCATTGGGAAGAATATGATAGTAAACTTCTCGTTTTTTTTGGGGTCTATTGGGTCAACCAAGGATAATTCTGTGGCCATATGATATCTATCATAACCTAGACGCATGGCCTCCCATGTACGAAGGTTTCCTTGAGCACTTCCCAAAGATTCTAATTTCTAAAACAGTTTTTGACTATACCTTTATGTAAGGTGTCATTGTGAGGTGTTGTCCACGGTTGGGACATGAGTCACATTTGGTATATATTTGTATCCAAACTCACATCATATGTGTTGTTATATTTTGCATGACAATTGTTGTAATAAAGTTGTAGTTATTTTCTGTAGCATGTATTTGGCGACTCAAAATAGGTTGGATGGAATGGACCTGTTTTGGGGTTGTCACAGTTGGTATCAGAGCTTAGGGATATGATCTGTGGCGGAGATCGGGGAATATAACTAGGAGGGGAGAGATGAGTAAATCCTTTGCTAGTGTGTCCTACCTAAGCTTAATTGTTTGTTGGTCATAATATATGGATATTATGTGATATGTTAATTTGCTTAATTAACCCTTGTTTTATGGCAGTATTTGAGAATGGCAGCTGAGAATGCTAACAATTGAGTGAATGAGACTATGGGGATACCTCTAATCACTAACCATGATAATGTGATGTCAGATGAAGAAGGAATTAGAGAAATCCATGTGGTGAGTGAAGAATTGATAGTTGCACCAGAAATGGTTGCAGAGGTAACAGCTGAGAGTGAGGAAGAAGAGGAAAAATAGGTACCTGAGGAGAGTTTGTTAGAGGTATTATATGATCAAAATGTAGAATTACAAAATCGTATTCATGAGTTAGAAGAGCAGGCTGAAGAACGACAGGCGATCGTGGAGCAAAAGGATGCAACAATTCAAGCTTGTGTTACCCGATATGTGATGCTTGAACAGAAGCATTCTTTGGCAGAGTATAAGATGATAAAGATGGAATCTGAGCTGAAAGAAGAAAAAACTGAACGAGTGAGAATAAGTTATGCATGAGCAAAAGCCGCACGACATGTGGATATTGTGGAAAGAGATGTCCGATCTAAGAAGGCTAAAATTGATGATATGAATTTCTCTTTTTGAAAAGCAATTGGGAGAACCCAACATCGAGTTTTGAATTACCCTGTACAGAGCGGTCAACCTGAATTCGATATGGATCGAAGATTGATGATTCAGATCATGAATCAGGAGTACGACGAAGCAGTTGAGGGTGGAATATGCCCTATAGAAAAGTATATTCTAACGGTAGTGATGACACCAAATGCTGCCCTAGACAAGTCAAAGTCGAGTAGTTCAAGGGATGTCGGTTGTCATGACTTCCCAACAAATGAGGAACCTAAATGAAGTTATCATGGGAGATGAGCAATGGAGAAATTATGATGATCTGAGAGATAGAATCTGAAATGAAAGCAAAGTATTCTCAACTCTTCGAAATACCAGGTACGTAAATTTCGGGAACGAAATTTCATAAGGAGGGGAGATTGTAAGACCTCGAATTTTATGAAATAAAAGTATTCAATTTTTTTTATAATTACAATTCAGTAAATTGTTAAATTGATAAAAAGTTAAAGTTATGGGTGAAATGTGAAGTTTTTTCAAAATAAACAAGTGGTTATAAAATAATCATTGTTGTCGGGGAATATTCGTTGGTCGTGGAATATTCTTTCTGTCGGGGAATATTCGTACGACGACGCAGCTATTTGTGGGCCCCATAACAAAAAACGGTCGGATGAAGATAACGACAAAAATTGAGTTTTTATAATTAACGGCGTAGTTGTTACCGTTGACACTGTTGGAATACCCGATTGTTAAAATACAGTAATACGCGTTATTGCATAGTATTTTTGAAATTATTGATTCTTACGTAAGAAGGCACTACTGAATAATTGTCACAGTAATTACTGTTCAATATTTTATTTTATTGATTCAATAATTGTTGCGTTGATATTTTATATTATTGTTGTTTCAATAATTGTTGCCGCACAGTATTTTTCATTATCAGATCAATAATTCATATTATTTGAATAATATTATTGGATAACATTATTGGCAATGTCTAGAAAGTCCTGTCTAAGGAGAGGTTTGGCTATCTAATTGCGCGCTAATAAGGAGAAATCCTTATTGGAAAGCCCCCTCTTTTCTGGGAACGGCATGGTTGTCATAAATGTGATTCTGTAATATTAATTGTGAATAATTAATTATTGATTCATATGATAAGGAAATATTTATTTTATGTGAATATAAATGTTGGATATATTTTGTGGTTAAAAATGAAGGAGTTAATGTTGAGGTGTTTTATCAGTATTTTTGTCGGAATGGAGGTATTAAAAATCAATCAGGGTTTTTGAGATATATTACGGGGGTTATAATTTTTAATCCGACCGTTGGATCGTTGTGATTTTTGGATATGTTATACATATATAAGTTGAGTATATGTCCACAAAGTTTGAACCGTTAAAAATGAATGTATGATTTGTTATGAATTTTAAGAGATGACTGATTTAGAAATTGTTGAAGTTTCGGAATTTATCATTTTGGTAAAAAATTCTAGAATTGGTGGGCCCCACTCTTGGTTGGTGAAGAAATGTACTGAGATTTTTATTCAAATGTGGTGGGTGAGAATAGTAGCAGGTAAAGCTATCAGGTTGCAGGTTACGTCTGCTTCGGCGTGCTAACATTTTCCTATAAATAGAGGGCTAAGTTAGAATTAAAAATCACACCAAAAACATAAGCTTTCTCTCTTTCTCTCTCTATATTATGAAGCATATTTTGTGAGTATTTAGATACTTTGAGAGTTGCTATTCAGTGCAAGTTTCCTTCGGCTTTGCATTCCAGTCAGAAATACTGCACTTTTGAGGTAAGAGATAGTAAGGGATTTTAAGGGTTATTATGTTTTTCAGTTTGTAATTCTTCTGACCTTCAGAAAATTCTGGAAAAATTTGAAATGATATTTTGATGAGTTTTATTGATTGTGTCAAAAAATAGTAATTTTTGGATGTATATATTAAGAGTTATGAATTTTACGGGAAAAGACTATTCTAAAAATAACCGCTTATAACTCCTTGTGGTTAACTCCAAAATTGATGAAATTTTTATTAGAAGTATATCTATATAATATCAGTGTACTCTGTGAATTTTGGAATTTTTGGATAAAATTACAATTTATGATAAATGTCTGAATATTCGGCTGTTTTGGCCATATGAAAAATAGTAAATGAGTTTTAAAAATTCTAAGAAAAATATATGTTCAATATGGGACTATATTCTGCTAAATTCCAGAAAAAAAATATTTTTGGGACTGATTTGGTATTTTTCATGAAATTAGTCTAGTTATGAGTAAATGAATTAAATATGTTATGTGAAGTAAGAAAATTAAAAAATATGATTTTATGGCTTGAGAATCATATATGAGTTAGATGCAAATTTTTGATGAGTATTTTGGTTATTGGTGATGAAATCTTAAGAGTTGGCATTTTATGATGATTAAATGCATTAATTAGTAAAGTGTAAACAATTTAAATAAATTGTTTATAAGCTTAAGAAATATTATTCTTTCAATATCATTATACCGAAATATTGGTATGAATTTTATTGTGGAATTTCTACCTTTTTTCATGTCGAGTTACTAATCATAAATTACTATTCACGAGTTACTATTCACGAGTTACTATTCATGAGTTACTGTTCATGAGTTACTATTCACGACAAAATTGGTTTCTTTTTCTGACCAAATTATAGTTGATTTATGAATATTACTCTTGAGATTAAATCTATATGTTGATTATATTGATTTTATTATCATATATAACATTTTTATAACCATAATGATGATATTTCTCTTTGACTTGAGTGTAAAGATGGGTAGATTTTTGGTATGATCATGACTATGGGTTTCCTTTGGCCAGTAGTGCAAAGTTGAATTGTTGACTGGTATGATCATGACCATTAAATTTATAATTGAATATCTTTAGCGTAAGTGCAAAGGTGAATTGATCAACATGGTTATAATTATTGTTTATATAAATTCTGAAATGATTATATCTTTCTTTGAGATATTAATATATTTGGCCTATAGTGCAAATATGAACTGTTGATGGATATATTTGGCCTGTAGTGCAAATATGAACTGTTGTTGAATATCTTTGGCCTGTAGTGCAAAGATGAACTGGTGATGAATATCTTTGGCTCATAGTGCAAATATGACCTGTGGTTGAATATATTTGGCCAGTAGTGCAAAGATGAATTGTTGATGAATATCTGTGGCCCGTAGTGCAAAGATGACATGTTGTTGAATATCTTTGGCCAGTAGTGCAAAGATGAACAGGTGTTGAGATGAACATGACCAACTGGTGATACAAATGAATATCTTTGGCCGTGGTGCAAAGATGAAGTTATTAGTATGATTATGAACATGAACTGTGATTTGGTGTAACCATGATCTTTGATGTTTCAGGTAAAGATAGGTGATAAAAATTATCTTCGTCCTGGATGAGAAGAGGAATTTAGAACTACAATTATGATTATGAGTTATTCATATGATTGTGGACCAGAATTGTTGATTGATGTTACAGGGATAAAACATTGTTGGTGGATTTTTAACATGGAGAAGATAATAGATTTTGTAGTCTATTTGACTCTTCTAATGGATTGCTCGTTCCGCTACAACTATGGCTGAAATTTTTTTATCATCTACCATATGTTCTAAATCTCTGATTTATTACTGATGAAGACTATTGATAATTTATTTATCTTTAGTCATGAAATTCTTTACTGGGTTAGTTGTGCTCACCCTTCTGTTTCACAATTCCTTTCAGGTAATAAGAGTGTAGCTGGGTCAAGCGGGGGTAACGAGGGAATAGAAAGGTGGTCATCATTTAGTAGTTATATTTGGTGAATAAAATAGGGTGAGGCAAACCCAACGTTGGAAGGGTATTTTGTCACTATCATACAAGATGTCTAATGACATACAATCTCGTGTCATCATAAGACAGGGTTGTGCTCATCCACTTGCTGAGTATCTTTACGAGCACTACCTATATAATCTTGGTGTTTGTTTGAAGTATAATTTTCAATTAGAGACAGTGGAGATAATGATATGTCAAGAGAAGACTCACCATTGGGAAGAATATGATAGTAAACTTCTCGTTTTTTTTGGGGTCTATTGGGTCAACCAAGGATAATTCTGTGGCCATATGATATCTATCATAACCTAGACGCATGGCCTCCCATGTGCGAAGGTTTCCTTGAGCACTTCCCAAAGATTCTAATTTCTAAAACAGTTTTTGACTATACCTTTATGTAAGGTGTCATTGTGAGGTGTTGTCCACGGTTGGAACATGAGTCACTTTTGGTATATATTTGTATCCAAACTCACAGTATATGTGTTGTTATATTTTGCACGACAATTGTTGTAATAAAGTTGTAGTTATTTTCTGTACTATGTATTTGGCGACCCAAAATAGGTTGGATGGAATGGACCTGTTTTGGGGTTGTCACATACACACTATCTATAATTTTATAACACTCCCCATTTGATGTCTATTGTGCAACCATACGCATTGAAAGCTGTCTCATTAAAAACCTTACCAGGAAAAATCCAATGGGAAAAAATCTTGATTAAGGAAAAAAGAGTACAACACGTATTAGCTCCCCCTCATGAATGTATCACCTTAAGTCCTTCAGTTGTCGCATTCCAATATTGCGCCGTAATTCTTCAAATGTTGTAGTTGGTAATGCTTTGGTTAACAAATTTGCTAGATTATTTTTTGAGAAAATTTGTTGAACATCAATATCACCACACTTATCACGGTCATGTGTGAATTTTTTTTCCGGTGATATGTGTTTTGTTCTATCTCCTTTGATATATCATCCATTTTAATTGAGCTATACATGCAGCATTGTCTTCATACATAATGGATGGAGTTCTTTTGCAACAATTTTCTAAGAATATTCCTTGTTAAAAACCTTACCAAAATAAAAACCCTGTGGGAAAAATTTTTAGCTAAGGAAAAGAGTACAATATTCTTTTATAACTTCTAGTGCCTTGGGATTGCCTCATTAAAACCTTACAAAGGAAAACCCAGTGGAGAAAAACCTTAGCGAAGGAAAAAGAATGCAATCAACATATATCTTTCTTACTCCCCTTCATAGGTACATAGAATTTCCATTGTTCATGGTAAAAATATCATTAATTCGAAGCATGCCAATATTGTGCACCATCTTCTTAAAAATCGTAGTTGGTAATGACTTAATGAATATATCATCCAAATTATTACATGATCATATCTGCTTGATATCAATATCATCATTCTTTTTGGGCTCATGTGTATAAAATAATTTTGGTGCAATATGCTTGATTCTATCGCCCTTTGGATAAAAAAATCCCAAATCAATAGTCTCACGAAGATAACGTAAAATATGTTTAATTTCATTACAATATCTTTGAGTTGGTACAAAATTATACCTTGCTAGTAAATTAACTGCAAATGCTATATCAGGTCTTGTCAAATTTGCAATATACATCAAAACATCAATCACACTAAGATATGGTACTTCAGGACCTAATATATGGTACTTCAGGACCAAGAGTTTCTTCATTATTTTCTTTTGGTCGAAACTAATCTTTCTTGATATCAAGTGACCAACCCATCATTGGAGTACTTAAAGGATTAGCATTATCCATGTAAAGTTGCTTCAAAACTTTTCCTGTGTATGTTGATTGATGAACAAAAATTTTCTTTTTCAATTTGTAGGCCAAGACAAAATTTTGTCTTACTAAGATCTTTTATCTCAAATTCATTCTTTAAACAATTTGATGTTTTTGTTAACTCTTCTGGAATTCCTACAAGATTTAAATCATCAACATATACAACAATAATAGCAAATTCAGATTCTGATCTTTTGATAAAAACGCATGCACAAATTAAATTATTCTCAAATCATTCTTTCAAAAGGTATTCACCGACATAATTATACTACATGCGTCTGCATTGCTTTAACCCGTATGTGACGCCCCCAAAATAGGTCCATTTCACCCAACCCATTCTGAGTCACCAAATATATGGTACAGAAAATAACTACAAACTTCATTATACAATTGTTGTGCAAAATACGACAACACATATGCTGTGGATACCAACTGTGACTCTCATCACTTTACTTAGATAGCACCTCACATTGATATCTTACAATGGTACCTTACATAAAGGTACAGTCAATAACTATTTTAAAAAATAAAATATTTGGAAAATATTCAAGAAAACCTTCGTACATGGGAGACCATGCGTCTAAGTTATAATAGATATCATATGACTGGAGAATTATCCTTGGTTGACCCAATAGACCCCAAAGAAAAATGAGAAGATTGCTATCATATTTTTTCCAGTGGCGAGTCTTCTCTTGACATATAATTATCTCCATGGTCTCCAATTGAGAATTATATTTCAACCAAACTCCAAGATTATATAGGTAGTGCTCATAGATATAATCAGCAAGTGGATGTGCACAACCCTGTCTTATGATAACACGAAGTCGTAGGTCATTAGACATCTTGTATGATAGTGGCAAAACACTATTCCGAAGTTGGGTTCACCTCACCCTATTCGGTTCACCAAAATTAACGATTAAATGACATATAAAATACGACACATTTATCTAAAATTCTCAATAAAATTATTTTTATACTGTTTTAGGGGAAACCTCAACATCTATCGACCACCGTTCTATTCCCCTGTTACCCCCGTTCGACCCAGCTACACTCTTATCACCTGAAAGAAATTGTGAAATAAAAGGGTGAACACAACTAGCCCAGTAAAGAATATCATGACTAACGATAATTAAATTATCAATAGCCTTCATCAGTAATGAATCAGAGATTTAGAACATATGGTAGATGATAGAACTTTTCAACCATAGTTACAGCGGAACGAGCAATCCATTAGAAGAGTCAAATAGACCATAAAGTCTATTATTTTCTCCATGTTAAAAGTTCACCAATAATATTTTATCCCTGTAACATCAATCATCAGTTCATGTCCACAATCATGTGAATAACTCATAATCATAATTGTGATTCTAAATACCTCTTCGCACCCAGGATAAAGATAATTTTCATCACCTGTCTTTAGCTGAAACATCAAAGATTATGGTTATACCAAATCACAGTTTCTGTTCATAATCATACTAATAAATTCATTTTTACACTATGGGCCAAAGATATTCATCAACAGTTCATCTTTGCACTACATGCCAAAGATATTCAACAACAGGCCATCTTTGCACTACAGGCCAAAGATATTAATATCTCAAAGAAATATATAATTATTTTAGAATTTATATAAACAATAATTATAACCATGTTGATCAATTCACCTTTGCACTTAAACTAAATATATTTAATTATAAATTCAATGGTCATGATCATACCAGTCAATAATTCATTTTTACACTACTGGCCAAACAGAACCCATAGTCACGATCATACCAATAATTTACCCATCTTTACACTAAAGTCAAAGAGAAATTTCATCACCAGGATTATAAAAATGTTATATATGATAATAAAAATAATATAATCAAAACATGGATTTAATTTCAAGAGTAAGATTCATAAATCAACGATAATTTGGTCAGAAAAAGAAACTAATTTTATCGTGAATATTAACCCATGAATAGTAACTCATGAATAGTAACTCGTGAACAGTTACTCATAAATAATAACTCGTGAATAGTATCCTATGCATAGTACCTCGTATTCATATATAGTACCATATACATAAATATTACCGTATACGTGAATTGTACTGTATACATGAATAGTGCCGTATACGTGAATAGTAATCCCGACATGAAAATATAAAATTTTCACAATAAAATTATAATGATATTAAAGAAAATAACATCATGAAAAATAACATCCCTTACCATCATTTACTATCTCTTACCATCCCTTATAATCCCTTACCATAATAATGTCAATATCCCTTACATCAAAAGAACAGTACTTCTGGCTGAAATATCAGATATAATGCTGAAGAAAACTTGCACCGTATAACAACACTCAAAGTATCAAAATACTCATAAAAATACGCTCGATAATATAGAGAGAGAAAACTTCAGATTCTGGTGTGATTTTCAATTCTAACTTAAGCATCATATTTATAGAAAAATGCTTAGAACACCAAAACAGAAAATTTAATAAAAAAATATTATTTATTAAAAAAAAATTTACGCACACTTTGAAAATCTGATTTCAGAATTTTGCACCATCAAGTGGGGCCCACCAACACACAAAACATGTTTTTATCATTTAATGCAACAAAATCAATTCAGACCCAATATTTTAGAACTTCAATAGTTTATAATAAATAGCCTTATTATCAGAAAAATTTGAATCTTATGTCCATTCCATAGGGAATTTAATTCTCTACAACTTTGTAGAAAAAAGTTTTTCTAAATTCCAAACGAAAAATGACCGAAATCTACATACGGATGATTTTGCAGGCTATAATCAAATTTCAATCAAAAATGAGATCCACCAACATGTTTAACATATTTTTAGCATTTATTGTAACAAAAATACTATTCCTCCTCATTTATTCATATATCACACATTCATTATAAAAATATCACTATTATTATATTATTGTATTATCACATTATACATTTATAATGTAATATAATAATATATTTGAATGAATTTTTTTTTATCAAAAAAGATAAAATATCAATTTTCAACAATTGTCACTTTTCTAAAAATTTCTCCATTAAATAAATATTTTCCTTATCATATATATCAATAATTAATTATTCACAAATAATATTATAAAATCACAATAATGACAACCAAGTCGTTCCCAGGAAAGAGGGGGCTTTCCGATAAGGATTTCTCCTAACTGACGCGCAATTAGATGACCTGACCCTTTTCCTAGACAGAACTTTCTAGACATTGCCAATAATGCTATCTAATAATATTATTCAAATAATATGAATTATTGATCTGATAATGGAAAATACAGTGCAGTGATAATTATGGAAACAATAATAATATAAAATATCAACGTAGCAATTATTAAATCAATAAAATAAAATATTGAACAGTAATTACTGTAACAATTATTGAGTAGTGCCTTCTTACGTAAGAATCAATAATTGGTGCAATACCGTGTGCTACTAGGCAACACCGCGTATTACTGTATTTTAACCACCAGATATTCCAACACTATTAACGGTAACAACTACGCCATTATTTATAAAAACTCATACTTGTCGTTTTTTTCATCTGATAATTTTTCGTTATGGGGCCCATAAATGGCTGCGCCGTCGTACAAATAATCCCCGATAATAATAATATTTCACGATCAAATGAATATTCCCCGACAACAATGAGTATTTTATAACTACTTACTTATTTTGTAAACTTTACATATATCACCCTTAACTTTAACTTTTTATCAATTTAACCCTTTACTGAATAATAATTATAAGAAAAATTGAATACTTTTATTTCATAAAATTCAGAATCTTACACCGTATAAGGATCTTTGTAGCTTGATGGAATACATACTTCGAGATGTAGAATTCTATGTTTCAGACATTTTATATCCTTCAGGGATTTTCATTTAGATATCATTATCTAATGATCCATACAGATATGCTGTAACAACATCCATTAATTTCACATCGAAAATTTTCTTTTTCTACCAAGCTAAATAAAAATTTGAATGTAATTGTGTCCATTACATGAGCATATGTTTTTTCATAATCAATATCAGGTCTCTGCGAGAAACCTTGTGATACAAGTTGCGTTTTGTACCTTATAATTTTATTTTTCTTATTTCGTATAAATACCCATTTGTATTCAACAGGCATCACACCTTTAGGTGTTCGGAATACAAGTCCAAAAACTTCATGTTTACTTTATGAATTTAGTTCTACTTGAATAACCTCTTTTCACATTGGTCAATCATTTCTACGTTGACATTCATCAACGGTTTGTGGTTCATATTCATGATTATTACTTCTAGTAATATCAATAGCAACTTTATATGAAAATATGTTATCGACAACAATTTTTTTTCTACCCAATTACTTCTCTTGTATGTATATAATGTATCGAGATCTTGTTATTTTCAAGTACCCGATCCTCTTTAGGAGATAATTATTCAAGAATTTAATTTTCAAGAGATTTTTGTTCTTAAGTTTGGATAGATCAATTATTTCTATGTCCTGTTTCATGGGTATAGCCTCTTTATAGGTTGCAACTTGTTTTTTTTTGTACTTTTCTCTTCTGGGAAATTTTTATCTTTAATACCAATCAGTCTTTCACGCTTCAGGTGTGGCTTTGATTCATTTGCTGCTATATTAACTAATTGTCCTACAAGGACTTCAATCCCTGTTGGGGTATTAGTAGCTGGAATATGAGATTTCACTATTTTCTTATTATCAGTGAATACTTTTGGTAATTGATTTGCAATTCTTTGCAAATGAATAATCTTTTAAACTTCTAGTTCATATTAATTTGTACGAGAATCAAGATGAGATAACGTCGAAACATTCCAAGTAATCTCCCTCATCGTGCTTCAGGCAATGATCTCACATTGAGCTTAGGCAACGACTTTTCTCCACCTAATCGTGGGAAAACTGTTTCATTAAAATTACAATCCTCAAAACATACCTTAAAAATATCACTTGTTGAGGTTATGATGCAACATGTAAAATAACATGACCCCAAGCATAAACTAGTAATTTTGATTTCTTAATCGAAGGTCAAGCAATAATTTAAAATATCTTGAAAATTGATTCAGCTACAACATTTTGAGTATGTGTATGTGCAACAGGATATTTAACATAAATTTCAATTAACATGCAATATTCATTAAAAGCTTGAGATTTGAATTTTACTAGCATTATCTAAATAAATTTTCCTAATTAGATAATCAAGAAATTGTACTCGCAACCTAATTATTAGAGCAAGAAGCATAGGAAATGCAATATTTCTAGTTAAAAGTAAACATACATGTGACCATCTGGTAAATGCATCAATTAAAACCATAAAATACTTGAATGAACCACATGATGGGTGTATTGGTCCAAATAGATCACCTTGAATTCTTTCTAAGAAATATGAACACTTAATAATAATATTTAAATGTGATGGTTTGGTAATTAATTTACTTTGATAACATGCATTATAGGGATGATCAGTAGGTAAATGAATCTTTTGGTTCTTTAAGGGATGTCCGTGGGAGTTTTTAATAATTCGACGCATCATTATTGATCCTGGATGACCAAAACGATCATGCCAAAGCATAAAAACCTTAGATTTGAACACTTCTGGTATATTACACACTTCTGATTTATTGTAACATTTGTTTCAATTTTTCTCATTGTAGTATAATATAACCTAGAAAAGAAAATATACATTTTTTTGAATATAAGCTTCTAGCATGATACCATTGAAGTAATATATATATATATATATAAATTCTTCATCGCCTTCGTTATTGGTTTAATATAATAACCATTATAACGTATATTTTTTAAAACTGAGCAAATTTCTACTTGCTTCAGAAGAATACAAAGTATCGTCAATATAAAGTTTTGTGCCATTTGGCAACATTATAATCATTTTTCTGGATACATCAATTAAGTTTGATGAATAATCACTCTTCTAGAGTCTTTAATTAAGTTTGACGAGCTTTTGGCCCATACATCTTCATATATGTAAAATATAAATTAAACAATTATTACTTGAAACATAAATAAAACATATCAAAATAAAAATACTTATTATAATGCCATAATATAATGAAATAAAAATAATTGATTGGTATGAACATTTCCATCAACATCCTCAAGGAAATCAGATACATCAAAATGAGTTATATCCACTCCATTTGAAAAGTTAAGATAATTCATGCGATCTTCAATATCATTATGATCGTTAAAATTTGTTTCAATTACCTTCCCTTTTTCTTTTATGGAGGCATGGTACAAATCTACCAAATGTTTAGGAGTACAACATGTACATTCTCTTTTCTATATTGATTGTTCCTTTCATGCCCACGACCACAACCATAATTTCCTCTAAGTTTATCAAATGAGGTTCCATTCACTTTAGGGAATGGAGTGAAACCGGTCGGGCGAGATTGGTAATTTTTCAGCAAAAATTCATTATTTTGTTTAGCCATTAGAAGACATGATATAACTTTTAGGAACATAATTTCCTTTATCGCTTTAGGGAATATAATGTGAACTTACGCTCTCAATATTGCGACTGTAGGAGCATATTCGACGTATGAAATGTAGTAAATATTTTCTCTAACATGTCTTTATCAATATTTTTTTTCACGGAGCTGATGGCGAATAAAAATCATTTATTTTGCATGATCCTGCATGGATGTATGATTGTCAATCTTAATTATATCTCCAAAGTTCTTTGTCTTTATATGAATATTAGTATCAAGAGTCCATGACAGGTAATTTTTGCTCGATATATATCATGGGCAGCAAATTCAAATTCATAAGATTTGACATCTATACAAATATATAATTATAAAAATATACTAACTATACTAAAAATAAATTTATAAGAAGACAATAAAAATATTTAACCCTTCTCTAGTCACTTTCAAAGTGGGAGAATTGGGGCGGAATGATTATAGCATTTAAGACTCAAGTATATTCATTTGGAATTTTCTAAACAATAAAAGAGGTTATTTTCATCCATTATAGAGGTAGAAGGTAAAAAAAATTATTTAACCATAAAAAGGAAACATTATGATTGCATAAATGATAAAGCTGTCTGAATAATCATTGATATCAACATTGAATATATTATTGCATATTATGCATCTACTGTAGTTTAACTTACCAATGGAATGCGACAAATGATATTATAGTTTCTCAGAATATTTGGTCCAAGTAGTTTATTTGTAAGTTATGTTAATCATTTATAAAATATAGTGAGAATTATATGGTGCATACTTATAATTTGTATTGAAAATGGATATAGAGATAAATTTATACATATATAAATAATACATAAACATACCTTCTCCTTCAAACCAAATATGATTATCTTTAAGACGAAGGTGAGAAGCAAGTCGTGCTGATAACGTGTTATAAAAGTATACTAAATATTCAAAACAATGATAATTAGAGGAAAATAGATAGTATTCTTATTTCATATAAGTTGTAGTTGTATTTGTATGTATATTACATTCTCTTGACAATATTTTTATTTATAAGCACATGTACATAAATACTTGGAAGTTTCAAAACTCATATAGGAGTTTCAAAGCTTAAAGGATATGGGAGTTTCAAAGCTCAAAGGTCATTACAATAAAGAGGGGTAGGAATGTATCTAGACATCCACACACTATGTATAATTTTATAATAATATTGAATTTCCTTTGATTTTTTTTATGAATTCCCTACATGACATGTTATTATTAGAGGGTGTAAAACTCTAATTTTACATATCATCCATATATAATTTATTCTCCAGTTTTATATTAAGTAAATGATATTCAAAAAGAAGTTATTTCATTCTAACCTATAGAACAATAATAAATTGTGTATATAATACCTTATTATTAGAAATTTAAATAAATTAAAATTTCTAAAACAATAATTCTAAACTAAATAAAAGCTTTGTTATAAATCCATAAATCTCAATATAAAAAATATATTGAAATTTATATTATTAATATAGTTATATTACAATTAATATTAGGTAATGATCTTCAAAAGGAAATTATTTTAATCTAAAACTAAATTACCAGTGTAATAAAATATTATATTTAAACTAGAATAATTATACATATATATTTTAATAAATATAAAATAATCAGTTAATTGGATATTTTTGTTACTAAACAAAGGCTCATTGCCCCTAAAAACACATACCTAATAATAAAAATATTATTTTATTACAATCTTATTAAATAAAGTTGTTAGTTTTTTGTTTAGAACATAATAGGTAAAAAATATAGTTATATGTGAGGTACCTGAAACTTGAATTATGGTCATGTATTTATAGTTGATCACACCTCCTTAATTTTATGTGCCCTTCCTCGAGTAGGAATATGAGTCTTTATGTAAAGTCCTATTATAACCATAATCCTCATGATTGGATTAGATTTGGTTTCCTTAGAAGTAGTAAGTTAAATCAGGTATGGGAACTATAAGTCACTTAGGACTGTGAATCCCTCAAAAGTCAAGCCTCCTGATTGAAATATTCTATCACGTGGCGTGACCCACTAAATTATTCGGGACCATAAAATCATGCCCTAACATTGCCTCCACTATCTTATTATAAGGAACTTAAAATAATATAAGACATCAATTAGTCACGATGCACGTCATCTGAATGACGTTTAGTCCGATGGACGTTAGACCGTCCCAAAGAACATTATTTGTTCGGGAGGACGTTAAATCCATTTGGGAGGATGTATATTTATCCTGAAGAACGCGAGTCCACTCGAAAGAACGTTAAGTCTGTCTCGAAGAACATTATCCATTCAGGAGAACGTTAAGTTCGTCCCGAAGAACGATATCCGCTCAGAAGAACGTTTGTCCTTCCTCAATAATGTTTATCCATTCGGGAGAACTTTTGTCCTTCCCAAGGAACATTTATCCTTTCAGGAGAAACTTGTCCTTCCCAAAGAACGTTTATCCTTTCTAGAGAAAGCTAATTCTGGTCAGGTAGCCACTCCCTATGTCGTTCCCGACCACAAGACAAATGTAAATAACTGACTTTATATCTCTGTAATATTGCTCCCGATCCCTAAGAGAGACTTTTGATTTAGTCACGAAGGATGTTATCCCAAAGGGCGTGTAGTCCCTGTAGGGTCTTCAGCACATAAAAGTAGCAGAATATAAAGCAATTTCTGAAACCCTAAAAAGGATCCATGCGAAAACATATTAATTCAGTGGTTTAGATTTTATACCGATTATAGAAAACTCTGAAACGACTTCGAATCTCCAACGCAATCTAACCGAACTGTGTCTCTATGGTATGCACACGAACGCCCCGAATCGTCGCACGATCTGCAGTAAAAGGAGCCGTGGTACTAGCCACCAAGGATCAGGATTTTCAAAATTTTTTCTCTCTAGTATCTCTCTAAGAGCGGCTAGGGTTATTAGGTGAATGATGTAATCCCTAAATGGCTGATATATATATATATAGCAGTTAAAAGAAATTAATCAAAAACCTAATCTGTAAGACCCTGAATTTTATGAAATAAAAGTATTCAATTTTTCTTATAATTACTATTCAGTAAATGGTTAAATTGATAAATATTAAAGTTAAGGGTGATATATGATTTTTTTTTTAAATACGCAAGTGGTTATAAAATATTCATTGTTATCGGGGAATATTCGTTTAGTCGTGGAATATTCTTGCTGTCGGGGAATATTCGTACGAGGGCGCAGCCATTTGTGGGCCCCATAACGAATAACTGTCGGATGAAGATAACGACAAAATTGAGTTTTTATAATTAACGGCGTAGTTGTTACCGCTAACACTGTTGGAATACCCGATGGTTAAAATACAGTAATACGCGTGGTTGCACATTAGCACACGGTATTGCACAGTATTGTTGAATTATTGATCCTTACGTAAGAAGGTACTACTCAATAATTGTTACAGTAATTACTGTTCAATATTTTATTTTATTGATTCAATAATTGCTACGTTGATATTTTATATTATTGTTATTTCAATAATTGTTGCTACACAATATTTTCCATTATCAGATCAATAATTCATATTATTTGAATAATATTATTAGATAGCATTATTGGCAATGTCTAGAAAGTTCTGTCTAAGGAGAGGTTTGGTCATCTAATTTGCGCGTCAGTAAGGAGAAATCCTTATTAGAAAGCCCCCTCTTTCCTGGGAACGGCCTGACTGTCATAAATGTGATTCTGTAATATTATTTGTGAATAATTAATTATTGATTCATGTGATAAGGAAATATTTATTATGGATATAAATGAGGGATATATTTTTGTGATTAAAAATGAAGCAGTTAATGTTAAGGTATTTTATCTGTATTTTTGTCGGAACGGAGGTATTGAAAATCAAATTAGGGTTTTTGAGATATTTTACGGGGGTTATAATTTTTAATCCGACCGTTGGATCGTGGTAATTTTTGGATATGTTATACATATATAAGTTGAGTATATGTCCACAAATTTTGAACCGTTAAAAATGAACGTATGATTGTTTATGAATTTTACGAGATGTCTGGTTCAGAAATTATTGAATTTTCGGAGTTAATCATTTTGGTAGAAAATTCTAGAATTAGTGGGCCCCACTCTTGGTTGATGAAGAAATGTGCTGAAATTTTTATTCAAATGTGGTGGGTGGGAATAGTAGCAGGTAAAGCCATCAGGTTGCAGGTCAAGTCTGCTTCGGCGTGCTAACATTTTCCTATAAATAGAGGGCTAAGTTAGAATTGAAAATCACACCAGAAATATAAGTTTTCTCTCTTTCTCTCTCTATATTATGAAGCATATTTTGTGAGTTTTTAGATACTTTTAGAGTTGCTATTCAGTGCAAGGTTCCTTCGGCTTTACATTCCGGTCAGAAATACTGCTCTTTTGAGGTAAGAGATTGTAAGTGATAGTAAGAGATAGTAAGGGGTGTTATATTTTTCTTAAAATGATATTTTCTTTAATATCATTATACCGAAATATTGGTATGAACATTTTATCAAATTTGGTACTTTTTGAGTCGGGGTTACTATTCACGTATACAACACTATTCACGTATACGGCACTATTCATGCATATGACACTATTTACGTATATGACATTATTTACGTATACAGTACTATGTACGAATACGGAATACTATTCATGAGTTACTATTCATAAGTTACGATTCACGAGTTACTATTCACGAGTACTATTCACGAAAAAAATTGGTTTCTTTTTCTGACCAAATTATTGTTGATTTATGATTGTTGCTCTCGAAAATAAATACAGTTGTTGATCATATTATTTTTATTATCATATATAATATTTTTATAACCCTGATGTTGAATTTCTCTTTCACTTGAGTGTAAAGATGGGTAAATTATTGGAATGATCGTGACTGAGGAATGTTTTGGCCTGTAGTGCAAAGATGAATTGTTAACTGGTATGATCATGACCATTGAATTTATAATTGAATATCTTTAGCTTAAGTGTAAAGCTGAATTGATTAACATGATTATAATTATGGTGTATATAAATTCTGAAATGATTATATATTTCTTTGAGATATGAATATATTTGGCCTGTAGTGCAAATATGAACTGTTGAGGAATATCTTTGGCCTGTAGTGCGAAGATGAATTATTGATGAATATCTTTGGCCCGTAGTGCAAAGATGACCTATTGTTGAATATCTTTGGCCAGTAGTGCAAAGATGAACTGTTGACGAATATCGTTGGCCCGTAGTGCAAAGATGAATTTATTAGTATGATTATGAACAGGAACTGTGATTTGGTATAACCATGATCTTTGATGTTTCAGGTAAAGACATGTGAGGAAAATTATCTTCGTCCTGAATGTGAAGAGGAATTTAGAATCACAATTATGATTATGAGTTATTCATATAATTGTGGAAACGAACCGTTGATTGATGTTACAGGGATAAAACATTGTTGGTGGACTTTTAATATGGAGAAGATAATAGACTTTATGGTCTATTTGACTCTTCTAATGGATTGCTCGTTCCGCTGCAACTATGGTTGAAATTTTTATCATCTACCATATGTTCTAAATCTCTGATTTATTATTGATGAAGGCTTTTGATAATTTAATTATCTTTAGTCATGATATTCTTTACTGAGGTAGTTGTGCTCACCCTTTTGCTTCACAATTCCTTTCAGGTAATAAAATTGTAGCTGGGTCGAGCGGGGGTAACAAGGGAATAGAACGGTGGTCATCATTTAGTAGTTATATTTGGTGAATCATCTAGGGTGAAGCGAACCCAACGTTGGAAGGGTGTTTTGCCACTATCATACAAGATGTCTAATGACATACAACCTCGTGTCATCATAAGACAGGATTGTGCACATCCATTTACGGAGTATATCTACGAGCATTACTTATATAATCTTGGTGTTTGTTTGAATTATAATTCTCAATTAGAAACAGTGGAGATAATGATAAGTCAAGAGAAGACTCACCATTGGGAAGAATATGATAGTAAACTTCTCATTTTTCTTTGGGGTCTATTGGGTCAACCAAGGATATTTTCGTGGACATATGATATCTATCATAACTTGGAAGCATAGCTTCCCATGTACGAAGATTTCCTTGAGCACTTCCCAAATATTCTAATTTCTAAAACAGTCTTTGACTATACCTTTATGTAAGGTGCCACTGTGAGGTACTGTCCACGGTTGGGACATGTGTCACATTTGGTATATATTTGTATCCTAACTCACAGCATATGTGTTGTTATATTTTATACGAAAATTGTTGTAATAAAGTTGTAATTATTTTCTGTAACATGTATTTGGCGACTCAGAATAGGTTGGATGGAATGGACCTATTTTGGGGTCGTTACATTTTGGTATCAGAGCTATAAGTAAAGAGCCCCGAGCCTCTCGCTGGTGACTTCCTGTTGATGGGGGATGCACCGAAGCCAGACTCTCCGTAGGGGATGCCGTTCTGCGGTGGCAAACTGATAGGTATCAATTTAAGGTGCTGACACAAGTTGGTGTCCAGAGTTACATTTTGGTATCAGAGCTTAGGAATATGGTCTCTGGCGGAGATCGGGGAATATAACTTGGAGGGGAGAGATGAGTAAATCCTTCGCTAGTGTGTCCTACCTAAGCTTATTTGTTGGTCAGTCATAATATCGGGATATTATGTGATATGTTAGTTTGTTAAATTAACCCTTGTTTTGAAGCTGTATTCTAGAATGATATCTGAAATACAGGAGATGAGCAATGGAGAAATCATGATGACAAGGAAGATGAAATTTGAAATGGAAGCAAGGTATTCTCAACTCTTTGAAATACCAGGTACGTAAATTTCGGGGACGAAATTTCATAAGGAGGGGAGATTGTAAGTCCCCAAATTTTATGAAATAAAAGTATTCAATTTTTCTTATAATTACTATTCAGTAAATGGTTAAATTGATAAATGTTAAAGTTAAGGGTGATAAATAATTTTTTTTTAAAATACGCAAGTGGTTATAAAATATTCATTGTTGTCGGGGAATATTCGTTTAGTCGTGGAATATTCTTGCTGTCGGAGAATATTCGTACGACGGCGTAGCCATTTGTGGGGCCCATAACGAATAACTGTCGGATGAAGATAACGACAAAATTGAGTTTTTATAATTAACGGCGTAGTTGTTACCGCTAATACTGTTGGAATACCCGGTGGTTAAAATACAGTAATACGCGTGGTTGCATATTAGCACACGGTATTGCACAGTATTGTTGAATTATTGATCCTTACGTAAGAAGGCACTACTCAATAATTGTTACAGTAATTACTGTTCAATATTTTATTGATTCAATAATTGCTACGTTGATATTTTATATTATTGTTGTTTAAATAATTGTTGCTGCACAGTACTTTCCATTATCAGATCAATAATTTATATTATTTGAATAATATTATTAGATAGCATTATTGGCAATGTCTAGAAAGTTCTGTCTAAGGAGAGGTTTGGTCATCTAATTGCACGTCAGTAAGGAGAAATCCTTATTAGAAAGCCCCCTCTTTCCTGGGAACGGCCTGACTGTCGTAAATGTGATTCTGTAATATTATTTGTGAATAATTAATTATTGATTCATATGATAAGAAAATATTTATTGTGGATATAAATGAGGGATATATTTTTGTGGTTAAAAATGAAGGAGTTAATGTTGAGGTATTTTATCTGTATTTTTGTCGGAACGGAGGTATTGAAAATCAAATTAGGGTTTTTGAGATATTTTGCGGGGGTTATAATTTTTAATCCGACTGTTGGATCGTGATAATTTTTGGATATGTTATACATATATAAGTTGAGTATATGTCCACAAATTTTGAACCGTTAAAAATGAACGTATGATTGTTTATGAATTTTACGAGATGTCTGGTTCAGAAATTGTTGAATTTTCGGAGTTAATCATTTTGATGAAAAATTCTAGAATTGGTGGGCCCCACTCTTGGTTGGTGAAGAAATGTGCTGAAATTTTTATTCAAATGTGGTGGGTGGAAATAGTAGCAGGTAAACCCATCAGGTTGCAGGTCAAGTCTGCTTCGGCGTGCTAACATTTTCCTATAAATAGAGGGCTAAGTTAGAATTGAAAATCACACCAGAAACATAAGTTTTCTCTCTTTCTATCTCTATATTATGAAGCATATTTTGTGAGTTTTTAGATACTTTTAGAGTTGCTATTCAGTGCAAGGTTCCTTCGGCTTTACATTCCGGTCAGAAATACTGCTCTTTTGAGGTAAGGGATTGTAAGGGATAGTAAGAGATAGTAAGGTGTGGTATATTCTTCTTAAAATGATACTTTCTTTAATATCATTATACCGAAATGTTGGTATGAACATTTTATCAAATTTGGTACTTTTTGAGTCGGGGTTACTATTCACGTATACAGCACTATTCACGTATACGGCACTATTCATGTATATGGCACTATTTACGTATATGACATTATTTACGTATACGGTACTATGTACGAATACGGAATACTATTCATGAGTTACTATTCATGAGTTACTATTCACGAGTTACTATTCATGAGTAACTATTCACGAGTTACTATTCACGAGTTACTATTTACGGGTACTATTCACGATAAAAATTAGTTTCTTTTTCTGACCAAATTATCGTTGATTTATGATTGTTGCTCTCGAAAATAAATACAGTTGTTGATCATATTATTTTTATTATCATATATAACATTTTTATAACCCTGATGTTGAATTTCTTTTTCACTTGAGTGTAAAGATGGATAAATTATTGGTATGATCGTGACTGAGGAATGTCTTTGGCCTGTAGTGCAAAGATGAATTGTTAACTGGTATGATCATGACCATTGAATTTATAATTGAATATCTTTAGCTTAAGTGTAAAGATGAATTGATTAACATGGTTATAATTATGGTGTATATAAATTCTGAAATGATTATATATTTCTTTGATATATGAATATATTTGGCCTGTAGTGCAAATATGAACTGTTGAGGAATATCTTTGGCCTGTAGTGCAAAGATGAATTGTTTACAGGCCAAAGATGAATTGTTGATGAATATCTTTGGCCCGTAGTGCAAAGATGACCTATTATTGAATATCTTTGGCCAGTAGTGCAAAGATGAACTGTTGACGAATATCGTTGGTCTGTAGTGCAAAGATGAATTTATTAGTATGATTATGAACAGGAACTGTGATTTGGTATAACCATGATCTTTGATGTTTCAGGTAAAGACATGTGAGGAAAATTATCTTCATCATGGATGCGAAGAGGAATTTAGAATCACAATTATGATTATGAGTTATTCGTATAATTGTGGAAACGAACTGTTGATTGATGTTACAGGGGTAAAACATTGTTGGTGGACTTTTAATATGGTGAAGATAATAGACTTTATGGTCTATTTGACTCTTCTAATGGATTGCTCGTTCCGCTGCAACTATGGTTGAAATTTTTATCATCTACCATGTGTTCTAAATCTCAGATTTATTATTGATGAAGGCTATTGATAATTTAATTATCTTTAGTCATGATATTCTTTACTGAGCTAGTTGTGCTCACCCTTTTGCTTCACAATTCCTTTCAGGTAATAAAAGTGTAGCTGGGTCGAGCGGGGGTAACAAGAGAATAGAACGGTGGTCATCATTTAGTAGTTATATTTGGTGAATCATCTAGGGTGAAGCGAACCCAACGTTGGAAGGGTGTTTTGCCACTATCGTACAAGATGTCTAATGACATACAATCTCGTGTCATCATAAGACAGGATTGTGCACATCCATTTACAGAGTATATCTACGAGCACTACCTATATAATCTTGGTGTTTGTTTGGAGTATAATTCTCAATTAGAAACAGTGGAGATAATGATAAGTCAAGAGAAGACTCACCATTGGGAAGAATATGATAGTAAACTTCTCGTTTTTCTTTGGGGTCTATTGGGTCAACTAAGGATAATTCTGTGGACATATGATATCTATCATAACTTGGAAGCATGGCCTCCCATGTATGAAGATTTCCTTGAGCACTTCCCAAAGATTTTAATTTTTAAAACAGTCTTTGACTATACCTTTATGTAAGGTGCCACTGTGAGGTGCTGTCCACGGTTGGGACATATGTCACATTTGGTATATATTTGTATCTAAACTCACAGCATATGTGTTGTTATATTTTATACGACAATTGTTGTAATAAAGTTGTAATTGTTTTCTGTAACATGTATTTGGCGACTCAGAATAGGTTGGATGGAATGGACCTATTTTGGGGTCGTTACATAATCTAATTAAAATAAAATCTGAATATATATATATATATATATATATATATATATATATATATATCTTAATGAAGTCTTAATTAATATACATATATAAAAATTATCCTTTTAATTTAAATTCGTGATTTAAATACTATTAATCATATTAATATATTTAAATCCTCACAATTTAAATTAATTTCCTTTTAAATTACGTTCTATGTGTGTGACCATATAGGTTATTATTACGTTGACAATAATTTTAAAAGCATATTATAAAATTATAAAAAGTGAGCGACATCTAGTAATGCATCACTGCTACCCAAGTAATAATAAGATCGATGATTCGATGCAACCTTTTCGTGACCAATGTTTTAATGTAATTTAATCCTTTTAACCTTGACATCCTAGATTAAACTCGAGTCATGGAATGTGTCATACTCTTCATAATTTAATCTGAGTTTTCTTTATCAATGAGTAGACTATATGAAACAAATCACTATTTGAGCATGACCATGCATTTCATAGTCCTACTCAATCAAGAGGCCTATGGATATCACCCCTAATATATAGGAGGGTTAAATTCCATCTAGATCACTCATATTCTTCACACGATTCATGATGTACTAAACAATCACCTTTATTGTCCACCCTATTAAAGGTGACTTTTGATGATATCAAAGTACATAAATTCCCGTGTAGTAATATAGTGATTTCAGGTCGGAGGATCATTACATCATTTACACTATGAGAATCGCTAATGACACTTTGCATAATGCTCCACGTTGAATTATCATGGTGGGTCTGTCTAGTACATCGTTCTCTAACATGTACCTATGCATTGGCTCAATATCTCATATATTTATGACCAATGAGATTTAGTCATCAGTCAATTCACATACTAGTATCAATGTATTATTGTTGTCCCATTAATAATGATACTTTACCAGGGACATTTAAGAGCAATGATACTAATTGTAATTATATAATCTCATGTTCAAGTCACATACTTGAAGCTATATAATTTGTGTTATTATTCTGAGGACTTTTATTATGCTAATATTTATATAACGCAGTAAATAAAACCATAATAAAATAATTCATTTATTTAATCAAATATAATATCAAAATGTTAAGCAATTATATCAAATAATTGACCTTTAGGGCATAAACTCTAACAGTCCCTAAGAACGCTGTCTTTTCGGGAGAACATTTTTTCGTCCCGAAGAACGTTAGTCCGTTCTAGAGAACGTTTGTTAGTCCCAAATAATGTTTATCCGTTTGGGAGAAAATTGTCCTTCCCGAAGAACTTTTATCCTTTTGGGAGAACATTTATCCTTTTGGGAGAATGTTTGTCCTTCCCGAAGAACATTTATCCTCTTGGGAGAAATTTGTCCTTCCCGAAGAACGATTATCCTTTAGGGAGAACGTACTTCCTTCCCGAAGAATATTTATCCTTTCGAGATAAACTTGACCTTCACAAAGAACGTTTATCCTTCTGGGAGAACGTATGTTCGTCTCGAAGAATGTTTATCATTTCAGGAGAAACATGTCCTTCCCGAAGAACTTTAGTCCTGGTCGAGTAGTCACTCCCCATGTTGTTCCCGACCACAAGTCAAATGTAGATAACCGACCATATATCTTGATAATATTGCTCCCGACCCATAAGGGAGACTTTATTTAGGTTATAAAGAATCGTCCAACCTTATATCTTTCGCGATATTGCTCTCGATCCCCTAGGGAGACTTTATATAGACGTTCTGAAGAATCGTCTGACCTTATATCGCTATAACAATGCTCTTGATCCACTAAGGAGGCTTTTATAGAGGTTCTAGAGAACCGTCTGACCTTATATCACGTCCCGATCCCCTTGGAAGGCTTTATAGAGAGGTTCTGGAGAACCGTTCGACCTTATATGATCCACAAAAACACTTGACCGCAGAGACATGACTAGTAATAAAAATACTATTAAAGAATTTAAGTTTAGATCCATCATAGCCAAAGATAGTAGAAAATTGCCAATGAAAACGCTGCGCGTGTTATTACTAGCTTGTAGTTATGGGCCACAGTTGTTCGTGTTGGAAACACGGTAGGTTATGGGGCACGCAGTGGTAGAAGGGCGCGGTGCGGCGCGGCACGCGGGGGTAGAAGAACGTGGTGTCCAAACCCAAAAAACTTTTTTGGGGTTGCAGCGCGGCTACGCCGGTTCCCTATTCATTCTGGACCCGACCGCGCGGGTCTGCAAAAACTATTTATTTTATTTTTCTTCAATTAACATAAATGGTTTATTTAATTGATAAAAGTTTAAAATAAAGATGTTTATTTTGTCTGGAATAAGATTCTAGGTTGCTAAAAATTAAAAGATTTTAATTTTAATTTGGCTTTTGATTAAAATAAAAGAGTTTATTTTGTTTCAAAACTAAATTCAGCAAACTTTTACCCATTAAATGATATCGATGCTTATATGGAATGATTATATTATTCAAGAGATGACTATTATTTATTGATGTATATTGTGATATGTATGATAATAAATGGGATTGATTATGGACTATTAACTAGTGGATGATTGGATTTTATTTTAGGTGAATGCTTGAATGAATGAGTTTTATAAATGGGGTTTGCGTACCTCGTCCTCTTGTAGTTTTTCTTGATGTCAATTCTATTTCCCTCCGATTTACTTCTTCTTGATTGCTGATCAAAGTTTCTATTTATTGTAAATAGTTTATGTTATAAGATTAGTTAGAAGTACTTGAAGAACTAGAAACCAATGAGCAAAGAGCGCTTGAAGACCCATTTGTAAAGGAGCCCTGGTTTAAATGTAATAGTTATTGATAAAACACAAAGAGAATAGAATTTTCTAATATTTTATTCATCAATGTAGCAGATATATATACAAGAGTATATTGCTAAACTTATGCTACTGTTACAACAAGATATTCTATTGCTATATTTGAATGATCATAACTGCACAATTCTATCCTGATATTAGGGGGATAATTACTCCATTATTATAGGAGAAGATTACTCCTAATCACATATTCTAACATCCCTCCTCAAGGTGGTGCATGGATGTCACACATGCTCAACTTGTCAAGATAACTTGTAAACACTTTGTTGGATACTGCTTTTGTAAGAACATCAACAAGTTGAAATTCTGACTTTACAAAAGGAAAATGGATAATGTCGGCTTCAAGCTTTTCTTTGATGAAATGTCTATCAACTTCTACATGCTTTGTCCTATCATGTTGAACAGGATTATGGGCAATCTCTATAGCTGATGTATTATCACGATAGAGATTCATTGCAGTTCTTTGAGAGAATCCCAAATCTTTCATCAAGTATTTTAACCACAATAATTCGCATACTCCAATTGCCATTCCTCGATATTCTGCTTCATCACTTGATCTAGACACCACAGACTATTTTTTACTTCTCCAAGTCACAAGGTTGCCACCTACATAAGTGAAATAACCTGATGTAGAACATCGGTCGTCAGCTGAACCAGCCCAATCAGCATCAGTATACCCTTCAACATCTAAGTGTCCATGTTTGGAGAATAATAGACCCTTGCCTGGAGAAGATTTTAAATATCGCAAAATACGTTCTACAACATCCATGTGAGGTTTACGTGGATCATGCATAAATTGACTTACCACACTCACAACATAAGTAATGTCAGGTCGAATGTGGGATAAATAAATAAATTTTCCCACAAGTCTTTGATATCTCCCTTTATCTGTATAACTAGCACGAGAACATTGAAAAAGCTTATGATTTTGCTTCATTGGATTATCAAATGGTTTACATCCAAGCATCCCTGTTTTAGACAATAAATTGAGAGTATATTTACGTTGTGACATAAATATACCATGCTTGGATCGAGCTATCTCAATCTTAAGGAAATATTTAAGATCTCCTAGATTTTTCATTTCAAATTCGGATTCCAAATGTTGTTGTAAGCACTAAATTTCCTCAGCATCATCACTTGTTATTACTATATCATCAACATATATAATTAAGGCAATGAGTTTACCCATGTTATGCTTTATAAACAAGGTATGATCCGAATTGTTTTGAGTGTAACCAAACTTTTTTATGACTTGATTAAATCTACCAAACCAAGCTTTAGGAGATTGTTTCAAGCCATACAAAGCCTTCCTGAGTTTGTAAACTCGAGTGATACCTTCATATTCTGAAATACTAGTAGGTGGATCTATATACACATCTTCTGTAAGGTCTCAATGCAGGAATGCATTTTTGACATCGAATTGGAGTAAAGACCAATCTTTATTAGCTGCTAAAGATAGAAGAATTCTCACAGTATTGAGTTTAGCAACTGGAGCAAAAGTTTCTTGATAATTAATCCCATAAGATTGTGTGTACCGTTTAGCAACAAGTCTCGCCTTGTATCTTTCAATAGTTCCATCTGCATTATTTTTGACAGCAAAGACCCATCGACATCCCACAATTTTTTTCCTATTGGAAGGATAACAAGATCCCATGTACCATTTCTTTTTAGACCCTCCATTTCCTCTGCCATAGCTGTAGTCCAATGAGGATATGCTAAAGCTTCCTGTAATGTACTAGGAATATAGATATAAGATAATTTACATACATAAGATGCATATGAGGCAGACAACTTGTGAGATGAGATATGATTACTTATTGGGCATTTCACTTTGGCTTTTGGACCGGGTTCATATTTAGCAGCTGGAATCCCATGGGTAGATCGTGGTGGAAGTGCATGATGAGCAAGGTTAGATGGCAAACTAATTTCAGAAGAATTTTCGGGTTGTACCTGTAGGGTTGTTGTTGGTGATGACTCTGTAGAGGAGTTGGCCGGTGCATTAGGAGGTAATGTACTATCAAGAGGTTGTTGAGACTTTTCACAATGATCATTAGAGTCTTATGAACAAGAATCAGGAACTGTAGGTGTGTCCATAGATGTGTCCATAGTGGAGGTGTCCTCGTCCAACGGTCCCCTAGTGGGTAGAGTTGCTAATTTTAGATCAAAACACAAGACATCATCATGACTTGCAAATTGTCGAACATCTTCAGGACAAGTAGGCTTTAAATCTGGAAGAGAGTAATAAAATTTTGACTCATCAAAGATAACATCTATCGAGGTATAGAACAGACGAGTCTCTGGATGATAGCATTTATAACCTTTTTGGGTAGACCCATAACCAACAAAGACATATTTTAAAGCTCTTGACTCAAGTTTCGTTCGATGTTGAGGTGAAAGGTGTACATAAGCTACACATCCAAAGATACGAGGCATCAATTTAACCAACGATGGAAGCATGCAATGATCAGCAATGACATCAAGCGGTTGTTGAAAGGATATGGTACTAGAGGGTGTATAATTAATCACATATACAGCTGAACTGAGAGCATCTCCCCACAAGTAAGTAGGCACACTACTTCCAATTATTAGTGACCGAATGACCTCAAGTAATTATCGATTTTTCTGCTCAGCTACTCCATTTTGTTGAGGAGTCTTTCTACATGATGTCTGATGAATGATACATTTTGAATGTAAAAAATTTGTTAACTCTCTCTTGAAATATTCACGTCCATTATCTGAACGTACCACTTTAATAGATCTGTCAAATTGGGTGAGTACCATTTGATGAAAGAGGAAAAAAACTGCACAAACATCACTATTATATTTTAGCAAGTATACCCAAGTCATTCGAGTACAATCATCCATAAAGGTAACAAACTATTTCATTCCATTATTCGTGGAAACTGGGGAGGGACCCCATACATCTGAATGTACTAATGAAAACGGTGTAGCAACTTTATTACAAGACAAAGGAAATACAGCACGATGACTTTTAGCCATAACATATGTCTCACAAATGAAGTCTGAAAGGTCACAATTAACAAATAAAGATGGAAATAATCGTCTAAGATATCCAAATGATGGATAACCAAGCCGTTTATGCCACAACAAAATTTCTACGATATTGGCCAATTGATTTGTACACATCATATGTGCTAGATTATGGTAAACTTGTGATGATGTGCCACCCTCTAGATAGTACAATCCTCCTCGTTGTCTACCACTTCCAATCCTCTCCTTGGTATGTATATGCTAAAAAATATAATGAGTAGGATAAAATAAAGTCGCACAGTTAAGGGCCTTAGTTATCTGACTAATGGAAAGTAGATTACATGTAAGGGATGAAACATATAGTACATTAGAGAGAGATAAAGTGGAGGATAAAGGAACATTTCTAACACCAGTAACAGGGGATGACACACCATTGGCAATAATAATAGCTAAGATAGATGTGAAGGGGATAAAAAACTAAAATTTGAAGAATCACAAGTCATATGATCATTTGCACCCGTGTCAATTATCTAGTCACTATTTTTAGTACATAAAAGAGAGCTAAGGGAAGTACTAGTCATACCAGTTTGTGCAACTAATCCTGTAGAAGATGACACTAGCAGTTGTTGTAGAGAAGTGTTGGCAGAAGTTTTCTTTCCTTTGGGATGCCACTCGGGATAACTATGAAGTTTGAAGCACGTATCAACAACATGGTTATCACTATTACAGTAAGTACATTTGCATGTCCCTTTCTTATGGTCTTGCCGTGGATTAATCCTTCTAGTAGCCATAGCACTACCATCAGTAGATATTCCGCCCATCATAGCATCTTGACGGTTTGCCTCAGCACAAACCATAGCATAAGCAACTTGAAGATTTGGAAGAGGTACAGTGGCAAATACCCGTCCACAAACCCCATCCAGTGATGAGTCCAAACTAGCCAAGAAAATATAGACACGTTGAGAATTAACCTTAGTGGTATATATCTTAATGTCAGCTTTACACTTCATTGCACAATCATCTATAACATCAATCTCCTGCCAAAGTTTTTGTAATTTTCCCTAATAAGAAATAATAGAACCACCATTTTGACGAACAGAGATTACCTCATAATACAACTGATATGATTTTGAGGCATCTTGACTGACTGAGTATGTTTACTTAGCCATATCCCAAATTTCCTTTGCTGTGGACAAGCGCAAGAAAATAGATCTGATGTCTTTGTTCATTGCATCGAGTAACTAGGATTTGATCATGCAATTTTCATCTTTCCATGCTTCATATTCTTCAGAATTGGTATTCTCAGGTGCAACCTTTGAACCTGAAATAAATCCCCAACGCTTTCGTCCGCGAATTTTATTTTGTGCATTCAAAGCCCATTCCACATAATTGGTGCCATCAAGTTTCTCTGGACTAAGCGAAGAAGAGACGTCTTGCATATGTAGTGCTGGTAAAGCTAGGGAATTAGTTTTTGCATTCCCGACAGCAACACCATCATCAATGGTAGGAGTAGTCATGATGGGTGGGTAGGAAAGAATTATGATCAGAAAAAAAAAGAACAACATTCGGTTCCTAGGATAGATAAAGGAAAAACGGAGTTGGCTTTGATACCATGATAAAACACAAAGAGAATAGAATTTTTTGAAATTTTATTCATCAATATAGCGGATATATATACAAGAGTATATTGCTAAACTTATGCTACTGTTACAACAAGATATTCTATTGCTATATTTGAATGATCATAACTGCACAATTCGATCCTGATATTAGGGGGATAACCACTCCATTATTTTAGGAGAAGATTATTCCTAATCACATATTCTAACAGTTATATTTAAATTTAATTCTTGCACCCTATGTTTGACCTTTTAGTTCACTTCGTGGCTTTAGTGAACCAAACTAGAATAAAAGTCCATAATCAATCCAGGTAGAATATAATATTCTATATGTGAATGCTTAGTGTGTGTGTGTGTGTATATATATATATATGTGTGTGTGTGTGTGTGTGTGTGTGTGTGTGTGTTTGTGTGCGTGTGCGCTAAACAAGATGAAACAAATAATAACAAATCTCTCAAAGAAATTATATTAATTTGTAACATTTAAAGATATTTGTAATAATGAACATGTAACAATCGAGAATTTTTATATGTAATTTAAAATATTTATTGAATAAATATTTTAATTTATGCTCTTATTGGTTAAATAAATATTTTATTTATTTATTAATTAAATAAATAATTCATGAATTGTTGTGGACTAACTTAATTAAGTGTAATATATTAATTAAGTTGATGTCTGGCAATTTTGTGGTTTGAAGTTTTAATTTAATTGGTTGATTAAATTAAATAAAATGTTAACTAATCATTATATTATATAATGGTAATATTCTAATTTAATTTAATAATTAAATAAAAGATTTACTAATTTGTTAAATAAAATTATAATTTATAATAAAAATAATAATTATGTAGGAATTTGATTTATGTGGAAAGTTGATTTAATAAGTTGATATTAACTTTATTTTAATTGAATTTGAATATTAGAATTTACTTAAATAAAATGTGACAATTAAACTATATAGTAAATGAGTTAATAAAATAAATTAAAGAGGTTTAATTTAGTTTTACTAAACAAAGTCATAAGGCTTTTGAATTCTTATTTTAATTTAGTTTTTGCCAAACAAGCCTTATTGGCTTTTGAATCTAAAAAAAATATAATTGACATATAATTAAAGGGATATTATATGTTTGTTAGTTTATATTACATAGTATTATATGTATATGTCAGGTTGGTTTTACGTGTTTTTATCAGTTAGTTTTTCCTAAGTCTAAAGAACCAGAAATTATAGAAGAAAAATAGAGAAAGAAAATAGAGAAAGCTCTAGAGAAATTGAGAAAAAATTGGAAGAATAAGGGGATTATCAAAGCAATTTGCTATCATCTAACAAAGCTAAACAAGGAATTGAAGGTATAATTTTAGTGTTGAAGTTTAGTTTTTGTTTTGTTTAAAAAGTTCCGTGTAAGTTAATTTTGATGATTAATTTGTTGAATACATGATTTGTATATGTTAATTTATATATATATAATTTGTTTTGGTGTGACTTAAATATGATTTGGAGTTGATAAATCCATGAAAACATGATAAATAGGAAGAAATTATGTTTACAGTGAGTTTAAAGTGAAATATATATACATATGGCTTGTTAAATACTAAAATTAGTGTTTAATTCATATTTTGATGCGTAAATTGATTGTTGATTGTGTAAATACATGAAGAAACGAAAAGAATATAATTTAAACGAATTAATTTGGTTAAGAAACAAATTAACAGTGAATGAATTCGTTAAAAGTGTTAAAAATGGAGTTTTAAGCAAGAAAAAGGAATATAAAGGTTTAAATATAATTGTTTATGTGGTTAAAATCATGCAAGAAGTGTTAGTTTATGCTTCTGTAAAGTCTATATAACCTGTGTGGGTTAAATTTATTGTTTGAGCGAAGTTTTTAGCCATGTTTGGCTTTGTTCTGTGTTCTTCGCGAACTAAAACTAGCTAACACTGTGCCGAGGCGCTACAACGTTTGTCCAGAGCACAATTCCAGCGCTGCAGCGCCAACACTAAGCTGCAGCACCTGTCCAGAGACCATCTTGAGTGCGAAAGCGCTGGTTCCCAGTTCAAACTGGGGCGCTGCAGCGCCAGGTGGCAGTTTGGCCCATAAATATGATTTTATTTATTCAATCCTGTAAATGCTAATTTAACTCGATCTTATGAATATAAAAGATGATTAAACATGTTAAGTGATGTTATTTTGTGCCTTGTGAAGAATGTGATTAGACCTAAGGCTAAAGGTTGTAAGTTAACATGAAATGGATATCTAATTATGTAACTTGGTCATGAAGTCACTAATTTGTGTTATGATTTTTAATAACATGTGCATAAGATATTTGGGAATCAAGTTATAATTGTATAGCTTATGCACGAGGAAAGTTCTCTAACGACTATTCCATAACATATTGTTATCGAACCCTTGAAACGTTATTAAGTTTTTGATTCAACTAATCCTTAGTTGATGAACATTGAACTCCAAATTACCCTTGAAATTAATCCAAACCAAACTTACTTCGGTGCGGACTCGTAAGTTAAACCTGAGATGAACAACTCTATTATAGGGGTTTATTTACTCGAAAGCGTTAAGATGTTTGTGCACAATACATGGTACGAAGGGCTGATCCTCTTAAGTACGAGAAGGAAGGTCCATATAGTCTAACGACTATTAAAGGTTTAAGTATAAATACTTATAACCTAGAACATAGTTCATGGTCTTATGACCCTCAGATGAATTCTAAGTCTTGATTTTAGTTCTTGATTATCATTAATAGTAAATGATATTCAAGTCAATTGATCTTACTCTTTGATAGTTCTTATGTTGTCATTATTTATTGTTACTTCAATTGAGCATTTGTCTTGCTCACTCTTTCATATATAACCATTGCAGCTAAAGTTAAAAAAGTTGACGAGCCATTTACCAGTAAAGGGAAAGGCAAGATGAACAAACGTTGAATGTAAGACCCGAAATTTTTAATGAATAAAATTGAATTTTTTTTATTTATTATTGTGAATAATAAGGTGTTAATTTGATATAATACTTTGGTTATAGGTGAAATGTGCAAAATTTTCAAAATAAGCAAGTGGTTATAAAATAATCATTGTTGTCGGGGAATATTCGTTTGGTCGTGGAATATTCTTTCTGTCGGGGAATATTCGTACGACGGCGCAGCTATTTGTGGGCCCCATAACGAAAAACGGTCAGATAAAGATAACGACAAAAATTGAGTTTTTATAATTAACGGCGTAATCGTTACCGTTAACACTGTTGGAATACCCGGTTGGTAAAGTAAAGTAATACGCGTTGTTGCACAGTAACACACAGTATTTCACATTATTTTTGAATTATTGATTCTTATGTAAGAAGGCACTACTCAATAATTGTTACAGTAATTACTGTTCAATATTTTATTTTATTGATTCAATAATTGCTGCGTTGATATTTTATATTATTGTTGTTTCAATAATTATCACTGCATAATATTTCCCATTATCAGATCAATAATTCATATTATTTGAATAATATTATTAGATAGCATTATTGGCAGTGTCTAGAAAGTTTTGTCAAGGAGAGGTTTGGTCACCTAATTGCGCGCCAGTAAGTAGAAATTCTTATTGGAAAGCCCCCTCTTTCCTGGGAACGGCCTGGTTGTTATAATTGTGATTCTGTAATATTATTTGTGAATAATTAATTATTGATTTATATGATAAGAAAATATTTATTTTATGTGGATATAAATGATGTATTTATTTATGTGGTTATAAATGAAGGAGTTGATGTTGAGATGTTTTATCAGTATTTTTGTCGGAATTGAGGTATTAAAAATCAAATCAGGGTTTTTGAGATATATTGCGGGGGTTATAATTTTTAATCCGACCGTTGGATCGTGGTAATTTTTGGATATGTTATACATATATAAGTTGAGTATATGTCCACAAATTTTGAACCGTTAAAAATGAACGTATAATTTGTTATGAATTTTAAAAGGTGTTAAAATGGTGTTTAAAATCACCCGTTTGTGGATTTTGGATATTTTTGGTCTGGAATTTGGAAAAACTTTCTTCTGAAAAGTTGCAGAGAATTTGATTTCGGGCAGAATGGACATAAAATTCGTATTTTTCTGATAAACGGTCTATTTTCTATGAATTATTGAAGTTTTAGAAAATAAGATGATTTTTATTAAATAATAGGGTGGGACCCGCTTTGGTTGGTGTTAATAACATGTGGGTTGCTGGAAAAAAATTCAAAATTGGCATGCTAGAGGCTGCTGAGTTTTCAAGAGAGGTGGCGTAGAGAGAAAAAATAAATAAATTAATATTTTATTAATTTAGTCTCCTTTGGCAATCTAGCATTTTTCTATAAATACGTACTTATGTTAGAATTGAAAAAATACAACAGAAACAAGTTTTATTTCTCTCTATATTATCAAGCATATTTTTGCGAGTATTTAGATATCTTGAGTGTTATTCAGCGTTATATCCGATATTCAAGTCAGAAGTACTGCTCTTTTGAGGTAAGGGATTTTAAGGGTTATTATGTTTTTCAGTTCGTACTTCTTCCGACCTTCAGAAAATTCTGGAAAATTTTGAAATGATATTTTGATGAGTTTTACTGATTGTGTCCAAAAATGGTGATTTTTGGATGTATATATTAAGAGTTATGAATTTTACAGGAAAGGACTATTTTAAAAGTAATCACTTATAACTCCTTGTGGTTAATTCTAAAATTGATGAAATTTTTTTTAGAAGTATATCTATATAATATTAGCGTACTCTGTGAATTTTGAAATTTTTGGATAAAAGTCCAATTTATGATAAATGTCTAAATATTCGGCGATTTTGGCCATATGAAAAATAGTAAATGAATTATAAAAATTTGGAAAAAAATATATGTTCAATATAGGACTATATTCTGCTAAATCCCAGAAAAGAAATAATTTTGAGACTGATTTGGTATTTTTCATGAAAATAGTCTAGTTATGAGTAAATGAATTAAATATGTTATGTGAAGTAAGAAAATTGGAAAATAGGATTTTATGGCTTGAGAATCCTATATGAGGTATATGCAAATTTTTGATGAGGGTTTTGGTTATTGGTGATGAAATCTTATGAGTTTGGAATTTTAGGATGATTAAATGTATTATTTAGTAAAGTGTAAACAATTAAAATAAATTGTTTATAAGCTTAATAAATATTATTCTTTTAATATCATTATACCGAAATATTGGTATATATTTTATTACGGAATTTTTATCTTTTTGTGTCGGGATTACTATTCATGAATTACTATTCATGAGTTACTATTCACGAGTTACTATTCACGAGTTATTATTCACAAGGTACTATTCACGACAAAATTAGTTTCTTTTTCTGACCAAATTATCGTTGATTTATGAATCTTACTCTTGAAATTAAATCCATGTTTTGATCATAATATTTTTATTATCATATATAACATTTTTATAATCCTGGTGAAGAAATTTCTCTTTGACTTGAGTGCAAAGATGGATAAATTATTGGTATGATCGTGACTATGGGTTCTCTTTGGCCAGTAGTGCAAAGTTAAATCGTTGACTGGTATGATCATGACCATTAAATTTACAATTGAATATTTTTAGCTTAAGTGCAAAGGTGAATTGATCAACATGGTTATAATTATGGTGTATATAAATTCTGAAATGATTATGTATTTCTTTGAAATATTAATATCTTTGGCCTGTAGTGCAAAGATGAATTATTGATGAATATCTTTGGCTCGTAGTGCAAAGATAACCTGTTGTTGAATATCTTTGGCCCGTAGTGCAAAGATGATCTGTTATTGAATATCTTTGGCCCGTAGTGCAAAGATGAACTGTTGATGAATATCTTTGGCCGTGGTGCAAAGATGAATTTATTAGTCTGATTATGAAGAGGAACTGTGATTTGGTATAACCATGATCTTTGATGTTTCAGGTAAAAACAGGTGATGAAAATTATCTTTGTCCTGGATGCGAAGAGAAATTTAGAATCATAATTATGATTATGAGTTATTCATATGATTGTGGACCATAACTGTTGATTGATGTTACAGGGATAAAACATTGTTGGTGGATTTTTAACATAGAGAAGATAATAGACTTTATGATCTATTTGACTCTCCTAATGGATTGTTCGTTCCGCTGCAACTATGGTTGAAATTTTTTATCATTTACCATATGTTCTAAATCTCTGATTTATTACTGATGAAGGCTATTGATAATTTATTTATCTTTAGTCATGATATTCTTTACTGGGCTAGTTGAGCTCACCCTTTTGCTTCACAATTCCTTTCAGGTAATAAGAGTGTAGCTGGGTCGAGCGAGGGTAACAGGGAAATAGAACGGTGGTATCTAGCTGTGGAGGTTCTCCCTAAGCAGTATAGAAAAGTTTATTTAGTAGTTATATTTGGTGAATCCAATAGGGTAAGGGGTACCCAATGTTGGAAGGGTGTTTTGCCACTATCATACAAGATGTCTAATGACATACAACCTCGTGTCATCATAAGACAGGGTTGTACACATCCACTTACTGAGTATATCTACGAGCACTACCTATATAATCTTGGTATTTGTTTGAAGTATAATTCTCAATTAGAGACAGTGGAGATAATGATATGTCAAGAAAAGACCTACCATTAGAAAGAATATGATAGTAATCTTCTCGTTTTTTTTGGGGTCTATTGGGTCAACCAAGGATAATTTTGTGGACATATAATATCTATAATAACCTAGACGCATGGACTCCCATGTACGAAGGTTTCCTTGAGCACTTCACAAAGATTTTAATTTCTAAAATAGTTTTTGACTATACCTTTATGTAAGATGTCATGGTGACGTGCTACCCAAGTTGGTGTCAAGAGTCACAGTTGATATATATATTTGTATCAGAACTCACAATACATGAGTTGTTGTATTTTGCACGACAATTGTTGTAATAAAGTTGTAGTTGTTTTCTGTACCATGTATTTGACGACTCAAAATGGGTTGGTTGGATTGGACCTATTTTAGGGGCGTCACATTGAAGACTTGTTCCATTTTATTTAAATGGGTTATCTAACTAGACTTGATTAATGATGTGATGTCATTCTTTTTCCACACTTGATAATGTATTTAACGTTAGATGACTTGTTGTAAGACCCCAACTTTTATGAATAAGGATGAATTTTCTATAAATATCATTTTTGAATATTAAGGAATGAATTTGATATAATGTTATAGTTGTGGGTAATATTAATAAATTTTGCAAAGTACGCAAGTTGTTATATTATATTCGATTGGTCGGGGAATATTCGTTTTAACAGAAAATATTCGTACGAAGGTACAATCATTGGTAGACCCAACAACAGAATTATTGTCGGAGTTAGAAAACGACAAAAATATCTTTTTATAAAAGTAATGGCAGAAGTTTTACCGTTAACTGTTGAAATTCTAGGTGATGAAAAGTACAGTAATATGCGTGGTTGCATAGTAGCACACGGTATTGATTATTGATGCTTACGTGAGAAGTCACTCAGTTTTGTTCAATTATTGCTACAGTAATTGCTGCATAGTATCTCATATTATTGATTCAATTATTGTCATATTATCATCTGCATAATATTTTATATTATTAAATCAATAATTGAGACGAAAAAGTTATTCATATTATTATTTATAATATTGACGATGTCTAGAAAATTCTGTCGAGGAGAGGTTTGATCACCTAATTGCGCGCCAATAGGGAGAAATCTTTATCGGAAAGCCCCCTATTTCCTGGGAATGATCTGGTCGTTAAATATTGTGAGTTATAATATTAATGATGAATAATTGTTGGAAAATTAAAAATGTGTTGATTGAAGATAAAATGATTTGTGGTAATATTTATTCAATCTTTGATATAAATAAGAAGTCTGTTATGAGATGTTTGTGGTAAGTTTGGTTTATTCTATGGGGGCCCATATGTCATCATCTAAGAGTCATTTTCGCCAATAGTAATTGCCTTTACCAGACGTCAAACCACTTGCCGTTTCATATTACAGGCGCCGAACCACTTGTCGTTTCATATTATAGGCGTCGAACCACTTATCGTTTCATATTACAGGCGTCGAACTACTTGTCGTTTCACATTATAGGCGTCAAACCACTTATTGTTTCACATTACAGGCGTCAAACCACTTTTCTTTTCACATCACCAGTTGTCAAGCCACTTGCCTCTTCACATTGCAAGGGCTAAGCTAGAAATCTTCTATAAATAGAAGCTTATTTCTTCTTTCATTCTCACCAATTCACTATGACTCAAAAGTGAATTCTATAGAGAGAAAATTAGATAGAAAGAAGAAGAGTATTCTGTTACTACACTATTTCAGTATCCAATTTCCTACTAAGGTAAGTGGTATTATTTCTTTCATATTCGTAAGGGATATTATTTTGTTCAATATTCGTATGAAATAATATATTCTTCCATACTCTTTAGTATGTAAGTTGTGACACCCCCAAATCCGGGTACTTCATTTCCACCGAATTTGGTGCTCACTATAAAAATAATTACATCTAACTACCCATAATAAAGGATAAAACATCAATTAATTTAAACAATAATCTTTCCCATTAAAGGGTTACATCATCTCATAAATAATCCCAGGTAATCTAACCTTAAATTATTACATAAGTTTGCGGAATACATCATAAAAGAAAATAAGTCTTATAACATAATGCATTTAGATAAATTCTAATAATTTTTCAACACTTGGACATCTTGCCCTTTCCTTTACTAGTAGATGGCTCATCGACTCTTTCAACTTTAGCTGCAGTTTTAATTGCAAGTGTGAGCAAACAATTGCTTACTGATATAAAGAGTGGTAATAATAACAACATGAGAATGAACAACGAATGTCGAACAATAATGAACTTGTTCTACGAATCAAAAATAGAAAACAAGTTCGAAGTTTATTGTCTGAGGGTCTTAAGACCACGAACTATGTCCCCGGTGATTAGGTATTACTACCCCAACCTTAACAGTCATTTAGACTATATAGACCCTGCTTAACGTATTTAGGGGGATCAGCCCTTTGTACCATGTATTGTGCACAAACATCTAAACGTTACATGTACAAAATCCCCTACGTTAGGGTTGTTCGTCTCAGTTTGAATTTAGAATTTTCACACTAAAGAAAGTTTAGCTCGGAACTAACTTATCAGTGGTTCTAGAATTTTAGAACACTATTTATAATAGACTAGTTCAATTAATAAGAGTTTGCTTACTACTTGAAGGTTTAATACAATAATATAGAATTGAACAAGGTTATCAAAGTCAAAGACCGAATAACAACTATGTGTAATTGAATAACCATGATAAACATGTAAAGTGCTATATCCAAAAGAGTTAGAACAATCTCATTTGAATTGATGTAATAGAACAATATATGCTTTGAATAATAATATCAAGATTTAGAAAAGTAAAACGCGCTCGAGGTAACGAATTAGGTTACAAGAGATTGTACAAACATACGCAAGATAGATATGTTTGCTCAACCTCAACAAAGAAATTAGGAACTTATACAATGATAACTTAGAAATGTAAAATTTGCATAAGTATAACATAATAACGATAAGTAACCCTTGCTTAATAATTAAGTAGCATAGGTTAGGGATACTTGCTCAATAAAAGTTTAGGATAAGAAACTTGCCTTGTATGGAAGCTACACAAGTATAATAATGTTCGCCAATTACCCTACACATATCATTGAAATCACAATAACAATTAGTTATATTAATATTAGCTTTAGGGATTTAACCCACCATTTAAGGCATAACCTTATCATTTATCTTTAACTTTTGAAAACATCACATTTGGTTCATTACATAATAGTCTATCGTTTCAACGTTGTGATTACAACATGTTGTTATATCTTATAACACATTTTAGGTTCCTTTACAATCATCAAATAAGTTAGGTTAACAATTTTCAAGCTATGCTGTTAACAGTTAAATTCTGGGTCTGACTGACCACTGGCGCGGCCGCTCCATGGTTAGCTTAGAGTCTGGCACGCCCGCGCTAAGAGGCAGTGCGCCCGCGCCAACAGGTAGCGCGCCTGCGCCAACAGGCAGCGCGCCCGCGCTCGGCACCAGAAACCGTTTTTTTTTTTGCAAACTCTTGAAATCAAACTCTACTCTAGGCCAAAAATCCCAATTCCACAGAAATTCATGAAACCTAGCAACTAAAACTTTGTAATAACATCACTAAACATGCTATTCACCATTCTAACTACATAAACATATATATATATATATATATATATATATATATATATATATATATATATATATATATATTCAGTTTTGAAGAATGATAACCATAATTTTCTAAATTTCTTCAATTTTGACACTTTTAGCGAATTCGATCACCACGAATTCGTTTCTTAACCAATTGACATGATTCGAACTACACCGCTTTCGTTTCTTAACATACTAACATAATCCAACATCAATTTACAGATTATCATACATATTAAACATGAAATTTTGTACTTTCTAAAGCCATTTTTTCATAAACATACACTGTTATTTACTTTTCTCCCTATAAGCCCAAATTCACGTGTTTTAATCATCAAACAACACTCACATACAATGATTAACAGATTCTAACACCTTACTATCATACACACCCATAACATATATCTTACAATCAACACTTATCAAAATCCCACTTCAAGAGAATAAACATCACAAAGCAGAAAATTAGAGTTAGGGTAGATTATACCTTGATTTAGCAAGATGATCAACAAGCCCTCCTCTTTCTTCTTGATAGAATTACAGAGAACGAATTCTCCCTCACTCTCAGTCACAACTTTCTCTTCCTCACCAATCTCTCTCTTTAACCCTCTGTTATTTAGCCTTAGGTAGAAATAGAATGTGTAGAAATAAACTGACTCCCACTAACCCACGTATACTTCAATTATAAAACTCAAACAGGTGTCAGTTCAAATAAGCCAAAGGCCACAAGACCGTGTTTGGCTTCCACCTATTCCCCCAAACTAAATTATTTTAATAATATTATATTATATGATTTCATGTGTCACACTTTGGTTAACTTAAATATCTTATAATAATAATAATAATTATAATCTTATTATAATTATACTTATAATTAATAAATAATTATATATCTCATTTAATTAATAAATTTCCTTAAACATTGCTTTACTTATTTCCTTTAATATAAAACAATTCATTTAATTTAATTATTTTCATTAAATTAAATCTTCAAATAATAAAATTACTATTCATTAATTTAGTTAACATACATTCTCAACTAAATTATTATATTACCATTCATTAAATATTTATTTTTCCCAATAAATAAATTATTTAAAATATTTATTTAATCAATAAATATTTAAATTATATTACAAATTTCTCGATCGTTACATCCTTCCCTCCTTAAAAAGATTCTGTCCCCAGAATCACAACGCGATAAATTCATTCGTCACATTCTTCCCTCCTTAACAAGATTCTGTCCCCAGACAAATTGTGGTTCCTCCAGATTACCTTAACAGAATGTATCATTTTATTCCTTAGTACTTGATCTTTCCTGTCAATAATTTGAACATGGACTTTTTCATAGGACAAATCTTTCTCAAACTATAAAGGCTCATATTCTATAACATGTTTATAGTCATGCTTATATGGTCTCAACACCGAGACATTGAAAATATTATGGATATGCACCAATTCCGGAGGTAAAGCTACCTCGTATGCCACTTCACCAATGCGTCGAAGCACTTCAAAAGGTCCTATAAACCTAGAGCTTAATTTTTTCCTTCTTGCCAAACCGAATTTTCCCCTTCCAGGGAGACACTTTCAAGAACACATAACTACCAACATCGAATTCCCGATTTTGTCGGTGTTGATCGACATATTTCTTCTGTCTATCCTGTGCAGCTATCAATCTTGCTCGAATCACCTTGATGATCTCGACAGTTTGTTGTACCAACTCTGGACCCAATAGCTGACGTTCACCTACCTCATCCCAGCATAACGGAGTTCTGCATTTCCTGCCGTATAACGCTTCATAAGGCGGCATGCCAATACTCGCGTGATAATTTTTATTATAGGAGAATTCAACCAACGGTAAATGATCGTCCCAATTTCTCTTGAAATCCCTAATATATGCTCTAAGCATATCCTCTAGTGTCTAGATGGTTCTCTCACTCTGTCCGTCTGTTTGAGGATGGTACGCTGTGCTCATTCTCAACTGAGTTCCCAAACATTCTTGTAATCGTTTCCAAAAATTTGATGTGAAACGCCGATCTCTTTCAGATATAATGGACACAGGTACACCGTGTCTTGAAACAATTTTCTTAACATATAGTTTTGCCAACCGATCTAGGTTAAATCTAATCTTGATTGGTAAGAAGTGGGCCGACTTCGTCAATCGATCAACAATCATCCAAACGACGTCATAACCCGCTGAGTCGTTGAAAGACCTACCACAAAATCTATTGTGATATGCTCTCATTTCCATTCCTGTATCTCCAATGGTTGCAATAATCCGCTTGGCCTTTGGTGTTCAACTTTAACTTTCTAACACGTTAAACATTTCACCACACACTCAGCGACATCTTTTTTCATATTCGGCCACCAAAAATGATGTCTAAGATCCTGGTACATCTTTGTACTCCCAGGGTGAATCGAATATCTTGAGTTGTAAGCTTCACTCAGAATTTCCTCTTTAATTTCCAGTACTGGCGGAACCCAAATTCTCCCTTCGAATCGAAGTAACCCTTCCTAATCGATTTTGAATTTTCTTTCCTCCTCTTCAGATACTTTTTGTTTTATCTTTTCACAGCCTCCATCTTGAAGTTGTGCATTCTTCACTTTATCTACCAACGTTAAACCGTTTCCTATCTGGAATAACTTCTCGTCGGATTTTGTCGGATATTTAATTTCCAATTCCATCTTAGCCATTTCCGACACTAACTTCTCCTGAGCTGTCAACATCATTAACTTTTCCCGTCCCTTCCTACTTAGAGCATCAGCAACAACATTCGCCTTTCCGGGATGATAGAAAATCTCGCAGTCATAGTCTCTGATCAGCTCCAACCATCTTCTCTGCCTTATATTCAAGTCTTTTTGTGTAAAGATATGCTTCAGACTTTTATGGTCAGTATATATCTCACAGCTCTCTCCATAAAGATAATATCTCCAAATCTTCAGGGAAAACACCACCGCAGCTAACTCTAAGTCATGAGTTGGATACCCCTTCTCGTAATCTTTTAATTGATGTGATGCATACGCAATGACTCTGCCGTTCTGCATAAGCACACAACCTAGTCCTTTATGCGATGCGTCACTATACACCACAAAATTTCCTGTATCATTCGGCAATGATAACACAGGTGTCGAACTCAACCTCTTTTTCAATTCGTGAAAACTTTCCTCACACTTCGCCGTCCAAACAAACTTAACCGCCTTTCTGGTTAAATTCGTCAATGAGGTCGCGATCTTGGAAAAGTCTTGAATAAAAAGCCTATAGTAACCTGTCAACCCTAAGAAACTCCTTATCTCTGACGGTGTCTTCGGCTGATCCCAGTTTACTACAGCTTCAACTTTTGATGGATCTACCGAAATTTTGTCTTTATCAATAACGTGTCCGAGAAACTGTACACGTTCCAACCAAAACTCATATTTTGAAAATTTTATGTACAACTTCTCTTTTATCAATGTCTCCAACGTCACCCTTAAGTGTTCAATATGTTCCTCCTTGGTCTTAAAATACACCAGGATATCATCACTAAACACCACCATAAATTTATCTAAGAGTGGTTTAAACACCCTGTTCATTAAATCCATGAACGCTACAGGTGCATTGGTTAAACCAAATGATATAACCAAAAACTCGTAATGACCATACCGAGTTCTGAATGCCGTCTTCGGTACGTCTTCTGGCCTCACCTTCAGCTGATGATAACCACTCCTCAAGTCTATCTTTGAGAAATATTTTGCTCCCTTCAGTTGATCGAACAAGTCATCGATTCTAGGTAATGGATACTTATTTTTAATCGTGACCTTATTCAATTCTCGATAGTCATTGCGGAGCTACATCGATCCATCCTTCTTCTTAACAAACAACACTGGCGCTCCCCACGACGATACGCTCGACTGGATATACTTCTTGTTGAGCAACTCTTACAATTGCACCATCAACTCTTTCATCTCTATCGGGGCCATTCTGTATGGTGCTTTAGATATAGGTCCCGTTCCTGGCACTAAATCAATCACGAACTCGATTTCTCGATTTGACGGAAGACATGGTAAATCGTGTAGAAATACGTCTGCAAAATCTTTTATGATCGGTATCTCTTCTAACTTCGCACTCTTTTTCTATGTATCAACTATGTAAGCTAAGTATCCCACACATCCTTGTCTTAACAACTTCTTGTCTTGCATCACCGTCAGATAACTTGCTTATCGAGGTGACATACTGCCATAGAACACAACCTTTAACGGAGTCATAAGGTTAACACATTTTCTTTGGCAATCAATTACTGCTCCGTGATTGAATAACCAATCCATTCCCAGGATAACATCAAACTCACCCAGTTTAATTGGTATCAAGTCTACCATTATCTCTTGACCCTTAATAACCACTTTACAATTCTTATATATGAATCTAATAGGAATCACTTCCCTATTCGCAATCTCTATGCTCAAAGGATAATCTAATTCTTCCTGAGGCAAATCTAAGTTCTGGACAAATTCATCGGATATAAATGAACAAGTAGCACCCGAATCAAATAGTACATAAGCATTAATACCATTAATCAGAATGATACTTGACACCACATCCTTAGACTGAACAGCATCCTGTACGGTCATATTGAAAGTTCTCGCAGTAGGTCGGCTTGACTGTGCTGGTCCAGTGATAGTCAATGCACCACCACTGTTATTGTTTCCCTTTCCTCCACTTGCACTCCCGCTGGCTTTTTAGGGCAATCCCGAGCTATGTGATCCTTCGAACCGCAGGTAAAACATGCTCCTTTCTTTGGGCTAAAATAGTTCGGTGCAATGTGTCCCTCTTGACCACAGTTGAAACACACCCGCTTTCCCTTCAAACATACCCCTGTATGGTTCTTTCCACAAGTAGCACAAGCTTAAAACTTATTCTTCTGCTAACTTCCTTATTGTCCTCCCCCAGTCAAATTCTCGCTCCACTTCCTCTTCTAATTGTTACTTCCAACATTATTTCCACCAGCCTTATTTTCATTTTCATTCTCATTCTTCCTTTTCTTCTATTCTTGATTGTACTTGGTTAAGGCATCGCTTCCACCTTCCGCGATAATTGCCTTTTCCAATACAGCCGCAAATGTATTTAACTGGAACATTGAAACCTTGCTATACAGCCAGGGTTTCAATCCTTGTTCAAACCTTCTCGCCTTACGCTCATCCGTATTGACTTGATAAGTGGTAAACCTTGCCAACTCGTTAAACTTCGCAGCATATTCTGGCACTGTCATGGTTCCTTGTTTCAGCTCCAGAAATTGCACCTCCAACTGATTCTGAGAACTCGCTGGAAAGTACATTTCAAAAAATATTTCCTTAAATCTATCCCACGTTATCACTCCTTGTCCCCCACGAACCTTATTTGTTTGCCACCAGTAGCTAGCTTCGGACTTCAACATGAACGTCGCGAACGCAGTCTTCTGATCTTCGTTAACTCTAGAAACATCAAACACTTTCTCCATTTCCATGATCCAGGTTTGGGCTTGCACTAGATTCATAGACCCTTAAAACTCTGGCGGTCCAACTGCTTTGAATTCCTTGAAGGTCGTAACTTGAGCTTGCGGTTGATTTGCAAGTGCACCCATTAACAGGGTTACCAACTGCTGAGCTGGGTTAGTGTTGGCCTCGTTGTTATTGTTAGTAGACCCCTCAGGAGGTGTTTGTTGACGTGGTTATCTTCTTCTAGGAGGTATTTTCTGTTAAAATATACGCTTATTAGTTCATTACTCAACTTTTTGAGTATTTGCAATTTAACTTAAACATTCTAAGATTATAGCTATAAGACATAACCTTTCAAATAAACTTTGATATCTTATTCATTCATAGTGTTTTAAAACATAATAAAGATAGCATAACCGCTATTAACATTCACTTTCATGAACTAGACAAGTTTCAGGATTACATACTCATACTACCCCTTTATTCATCTCAAAATAAGGGATTTAAAATTTTATTTATTCATATAAACAACCACATATTATTATCACTCTTATTCTATCTAGGCATATTAAGACATCGAGAGGCTTCTCTACACTCCTCCATAATTCGATATGCCATTCTACGATCCATCACGAACCACGACGAATCTTCAAACTGAGGCGGGTAATAAAAGACTCGATCCTGGGCTCTATCAATCGCAGAATTAAATGCATGATCCATTTCGTTCATTTTGGCCTTCTTCACTTGGACTTTAGCCTCAATACGGTCTTCACGGTGAGTCGCCTTCATCCAAGCGTCCTCTACTCTTGCACGTTTAGCTGATTCTTCTTTGAAGTCATCTTTTAATTTCTCCATGTCAGTTTTTATCTTCTCGTTCACTGCCAACAGATCCTCATGCTGACCCTTGGTATGAACTAGGTCCCACTCTGTGTTTCCAAGTCTTGAGTCAAGTTCCTGAATCTCTGCATCCTTCTACTCCATCGTAGCGTGATGTCTCAATCAACTCCTTTAGCTCCTCAACCTTGTCCTGTAACTCTATGTTACGGTCGTACAAAGCATCATACATCTTAGCCGATATAGAGTTTGGTGGAAACTCCACAGGATCATCTTCCTCTTTATCCTCTTCTATCTCCTTAGAACTATCCTCCTCGAGATCGGTCATAGGCTCATCCTCCTGGATCAACTGTTCCCGCACAACGTGAATATCCCAGGGTTCGTCACCTTTAGGTATTTGAGGTATCACCTCCCTAGTTGGATTGGATCCTCCTTTGTTAGACATCCTATCAACAAAATATTTTAAGTTTTACTTAACATTTTTGATACTCGCGAGCACATAAGTTATTAACACATAGCACATAGTGTCTTTTATTGTTTAGCTTCAATGGATAGCTTAATCCATTCCTTAAAACCTGATAAGAGTTAAACACCTCTATGTTTTCTGTTTTCTTAAAGGTTACTTCCTAAGGTTTCCCCACCTAAGGTTCATAACCAAAAGCTTTGATACCAACCTGTAACACCCCAAAATCTGGGTACTTCATTTCCACCGAATTTGGTGCTCACTATTAAAATAATTACATCTAACTACCCATAATAAAGGATAAAACATTAATTAATTTAAACAATAATCTTTCCCATTAAAGGGTTACATCATCTTATAAACAACCCCAGGTAATCTATCCTTAAATTATTACATAAGTTTGCGGAATACATCATAAAAGAAAACAAGTCTCATAACATAATGCATTTAGATAAATTATAATAATTCTTCAACACTTGGACATCTTGCCCTTTCCTTTGCTAGTAGATGGCTCATCGACTCTTTCAACTTCAGCTGCAGTGTTAATTGCAAGAGTGAGCAAACAATTGCTCACTGATATAAAGAGTGGTAATAATAACAACATGAGAATGAACAACGAATGCCGAAAAATAATGAACTTGTTCTACGAATCAAAAATAGAAAATAAGTTCGAAGTTTATTGTTTGAGGGTCTTAAGACCACGAACTATGTCCCCGGTGATTAGGTATTACTACCCCAACCTTAATAATCATTTATACTATACAGACCCTGCTTAACGTACTTAGGGGGATTAGCCATTTGTACTATATATTGTGCACAAACATCTAAACATTACACGTACAAAATCTCCTATGTTAGGGTTGTTCGTCTCTGTTTGAATTTAGAATTTCTGTACTAAAGAAAGTTTAGCTCAAAACTAACTTATCAGCGGTTCTAGAATTTTAGAACACTATTTAAAATAGACTAGTTCAATCAATAAGAGTTTGCTTACTACTTCATGGTTTAATACAACAGTATAGAATTGAACAAGGTTATCAAAGTCGAATACCGAATAACAACTATGTATAATTGAATAAACATGATATACATGCAAAGTGCTATATGCAAAAGAGTTAGAACAATCTCATTTGAATTGATGTAATAGAACAATATATGCTTTGAATAATAATATCAAGATTTAGAAAAGTAAAACTCGCTCGAGGTAACGAATTAGGTTACAAGAGCTTGTACAAACATAAGCAAGATAGATATGTTTGCTCAACCTCAACATAGAAATTAGGAACTTATACAATGATAACTTAGAAATATAAAATTTGCATAAGTATAACATAACAACGATAAGTAACCCTTGCTAAATAATTAAGTAGCATAGGTTAGGGATACTTGCTCAATAAAAGTTTAGGATAAGAAACTTGCCTTGTATGGAAGCTACACAAGTATACTAATGTTCGCCAATTACCCTACATATATCATTGAAATCGCAATAACAATTAGTTATATTAATATTAGCTTTAGGGATTTAACCAACCATTTAAGGCATAACCTTATCATTTATCTATAACTTTTGAAAACATCACATTTGGTTCATTACATAATAGTCTATTGTTTTAACGTTGTGATTACAACATGTTGTTATATCTTATGACACATTTTAGGTTCCTCTACAATCATCAAATAATTAGGTTAATAATTTCCAAGCTATGCTGTTAACAGTTAAATTTTGGGTCGGACTGACCACTGGCGCGGCCGCGCCACGGTTAGCTTAGAGTTCGGTGTGCCCACGCTGCTGCGCACCCGCGCCAACAGGCAGTGCGCCCGCGCTCGGCACCAGAAATTGTTTTTTTGCTGACTCTCGAAATCAGACTCTACTCTAGGCCAAAAATCCCAATTCCACAGAAATTCAAGAAACCTAGCAACTAAAACTTTTTAATAACATGACTAAACATGTTATTCACCATTCCAACTACATAAACATTATATATATTCAGTTTTGAAAAATGATAACCACAATTTTCTAAATTTCTTCAATTTTGACACTTTTAGCGAATTCGATCACCACGAATTCGTTTCTTAACCAATTGACATGATTCGAACAACGTCGCTTTCATTTCTTAACATACTAACATAATCCACATCAATTTACAGATTATCATACATATTAAACATAAAATTTTGTACTTTCTAAAGCCATTTTTTCATAAACATACACTGTTATTTACTTTTTTTCCCTATAAACCCAAATTCACGTGTTTTAATCATCAGACAACACTCACATACAATGATTAACAGATTCTAACACCTTACTATCATACGCACCCATAACATATATCTTACAATCAACACTTATCAAAATCCCACTTCAAGAGAATAAACATCACAAAGCAGAAAATTAGAGTTTGGGTAGATTATACCTTGATTTAGCAAGATGATCAGCAAGCCCTCGTCTTTCTTCTTAATAGAATTACAGAGAACGAATTCTCCCTGACTCTCAGTCACAACTTTCTCTTCCTCACCAAGCTCTGTCTCTAACCCTTTGTTATTTAGCCTTAGGTAGAAATAGAATGCGTAGAAATAAACTGACTCCCACTAACCCACGTATACTTCAGTTATAAAACCCAAACAGGCGTCAGTTCAAATAAGCCAAAGGCCATAAGGCCTTATTTGGCTTCCACCTATTCCCCCCAAACTAAATTATTTTAATAATATTATATTATATGATTTCATGTGTCACACTTTGGTTAACTTAAATATCATATAATAATAATAATTATAATCTTATTATAATTATACTTATAATTAATAAATAATTATATATCTCATTTAATTAATAAATTTCCTTAAACATTGCTTTACTTATTTCCTTTAATATAAAACAATTCATTTAATTTAATTATTTTCATTAAATTAAATCTTCAAATAATAAAATTACTATTCATTAATTTAGTTAACATACATCCTCAACTAAATTATTACATCACCATTCATCAAATATTTATTTTTTCCAATAAATAAATTATTTAAAATATTTATTTAATTAATAAATATTTAAATTAAATTACAAATTTCTCGATCGTTACATAAGTAATATTATTTCGTTTCAGATTCTGAATTCTACACTCATGTTGTTAAGTATTACTTCTATACTCCTTGAAATTAGTAGAATATCCTTGAAATTTGCGCTTCATCTAGTATCGTTTCACAAGGATATTTTTCTGAACATTCTTATTAAAGTTTAATCTTTTCATGCCGGAATACTATTCACGGGGTACTATTCATGATAAAAATTAATTTCTTTTCTGTCCAAATTATTTTTGATACAATATTATTCTTGAATTTTACTCCACAAAGAAGTATTATGTTGACAATTTGAACCTTTTTGAATTCTGAATAAATTAAATTATAAATCTTTAAAAATTTATCATTTGCTTTCTTTTAATTGAATTCTTATATCATTGTCATCATCCTCATGCTTATATTATGATGAAAATCATCTGTGGCACGTAGTGCATAGATGTGCTTGGTATGATTATGACCAGGGATTATTTGGTATAATCATGACCATAATATTACAAATGTTGTGGTAAGAGTCCTCATTGGCCCGTAGTGCATAGATTGTTGATTGGTATGATTATGACCATGGATCATTCGGTATAATCATGACCTGCAATGTTACAAATGATGTGCTAAAAGTCCTCATTCGCCCGTAGTGCATTGTTGGATAGTTGCTGTATGATCATGACTATTGTTGAAAACACGAATATCATTGGCCCATAGTGCATGGATAATTCGTGGTCGTGATGCTAATGAATATCCTTGGCCGTAGTGCAAGAATGATTCGATGATGTGAATTATTTATTAAGCTGAGTCTCAGCGATAAAATTGATGATAAACTTTTTAAATCATAGAAGATAGTAGATATCATGCTCTACTTGACTCTTCTAATGGATTGCTTGTTCCGCTGCAGTTAAACTTGATGTTTATTATATTTTATCAGTTTAACACTGTTGAAGGCTAACGATAATTTATTCTGCATTATCTTAGTTATAATATTTCTTACTGGGCTAGTTGTGCTCACCCTTTTCCTTTCGTTGTTGACTTCAGGAAATGAGAATATAGTTGGGGCTAGTCGGGGAACAGAGTGACGGTCCAGATGTTTGCATTAGTAGTCCTCACTATTTTGTGAAATAGTGTGATAATAATTATAATGAGGACTTATTTTGAGTTTAAATACTGTCTAGAAGACAATATTTGTGTTAAAACTTACAGCTTATATTTTGTCGTATTCTACACGACACTTAACAGTTGTATAAATTAGGTTTGTATTTGAATTATGTACCATGTATTTGGCGACTCAGAATAGGTGGTGTATACCTATTTTGGGGGCGTCACAGTTGGTATCAAAGCTTAGGGATATGATCCCTGGCTGAGATGTGAGACTAGAACTGGGAGGGGAGAGATGGGTAATTCCTTCGCTAGTATAACCTACTTAAGTTTAATTGTTATTTAATTGGCCGGTTAGAATATAGGGATAATAAGTTGCATGTCAATTAACCCTGAAACCGTTGAGTCACCAACAATCAATACCCAGGATAATGTGCATCAAGAAGGTAATAATCCTCAGGTGAATAACAACACCGACCAAAAGGCGAATGACGGAATGTTTAGGAGCTTTCTGCAATTTGTGCAACATCAGGAAAGAGAGACTCCTGTTCAAAATGCAGGTGGAAACACTGGCAACTCTCGGACGGTCACCGCTAACCGGTTCAAGGAGCTGGGACCACCGGAGTTTTTGGGTGAGCCAAAACCATTTAAGGCAGAGACGTGGATAAAGCAGATCACCAAGATATTTGATGTCTTGGGATGCTCTGAGGAGCAAAAGGTTCCCTTTGCCACCTTCATGTTGCGAGGAGGGTGAGATTACTGGTGGGAATCCGTAAAACGTACCTAACTTGCCGTACTGAAGATGTCTTGGGAGAAGTTCCAAGAACTGTTCAACGACAAGTACTTTTTCGAAAGTATTCGTCAAATGAAGGAGGTGGAGTTTATCAAGCTGGAACAAAATAATATGATCGTGTCGTAGTACGTAGCTAAGTTTATCGAGTTGTCCCGGTTTGCGTCCCATTTGGTTGATAATGAGGAAAGAATGATGCGGATGTTTCTAAGAGGTTTGAAACCCGAGATACGTCAATACCTCATTTCTCACAAACTGTGTTTGTATTCAGATGTTGTAAATAGGGCTCAGTTATTAGAACGTGGTAATGAGTCAACCCAGCCAAGAGATAGCAGCCGTCAAAGCGATACTACTAGTGGAAGCAGTCATCGAAGCAGTGATAATAAACGTGGAGGAAGTCAACATGCCAAATATGGTAACCACTTCGGTGGTAATCATGGCCAAGACAATAAAAGTAAAAATTTCAAGAAGAGGAGATTCAATAATGATGGAAAGATGGCAGCACCAGCACCCGTTGTTAAAGAAGGAGAACGATCAACGAACGTATGCTACAAATATGGAGGGGATGGACACATCAGTCCAAACTATACGCAGCAGTCCAAAATATGTTATAATTACGGAAGAGAATGTCACCTAGCCCGATTTTGTCGTGTAGTGAAGTTAAGTCCAGCTGGGATGGAGGCACCAAAGGCCGTCCCAGACAAGTCAAAATCGGTAGTTCAAGGGAGAGCGTTTGTTGTGACCTCCCAAAAAGCGAGAAACCCGAATAAAGTTATCACAGGTAAGCTAATCATAAACTCTTACGAAGTCTATACCTTATTTGATACTGGTTCTACCCATTCTTTTATTTCTCCTACTTGCGCTCAACGTTTAAAATTAACTTTGGAGAAATTAGACTTTGACTTATCTTTTAAAACTCCATTGGGAGAAACCTTCATTACATCCACTCTATATAAATCTTGTTTGATTCAAGTAGGCACCCTCACATCACCTGTCGATCTTATCTCTTTGAAAATACTTGCATTTGATGTGATTTTAGGGATTGATTGGTTAACTACTCATCATGCTAAAATTGATTATTTTCGTAAGGTTGTTAGCTTTCATATTCCTAACCAACCTATTCTGCGAATTCAAACAACCAAACCACTAAAGTCAATCACTGTCATATCAAGCCATAAAGCTATTCGTTTATTGAAAAATAGATGTCAAGCTTTCTTAGCCAATGTCATGAATTTAAACAAAAATATGTCAGATTTGAATGATATTTCTATTGTTAATAAATTTCCTGACGTATTCCCTGAAGAACTTCATGGCCTACCCCTAGAGCGTGAAACTGAATTTTGTATCTACCTTGAATCCGATACAAAACCCATTTCTAAATCCCCATATCGAATAGCTCCTATAGAACTTCAAGAGTTAAAAACCAACTGCAGGAATTGTTAGACATCGGTTTCATTCATCCTAGTACGTCTCCTTGGGGTGCTCCTGTTCTAGTCGTGAAGAAGAAAGATGGAAGTATGCGACTTTGTATTGACTATCGGAGTTGAATCATGTCACCATCAAAAATAGGTACCCATTGCCACGTATTGATGACCTGTTTGACCAGTTGCAAGGCGCCAAATTCTTTTTAAAGATCGATCTTCATTCTGGATATCATCAGTTAAAGATTAAAACTGATGACATTCCAAAGACTGCTTTCAGAACTCGGTACGTGCATTACGAATTCCTAGTCATGTCTTTTGGATTGACTAATGCTCCTGCTGCCTTCATGGATATGATGAACCGAGTATTCAAGGAATATTTAGATCACTTTGTAGTCGTCTTTATTGATGACATCCTCATATACTCTAAAACCCGTGAAGATCATGAGCAACACTTAAGGCTGATACTCCAAAAGCTTCGTGAAAACAAGCTTTATGCCAAGTTAAAGAAATACGAGTTCTGGCTTGAGGAAGTAACATTTCTTGGGCACGTGATATTAAATCATGGAATATTTGTTGACCCAGCGAAGATTAAAGCAATACAAAGCTGAGAGTAACCTAAGTCAGTGACCGAAGTACATAGCTTTCTCGGCTTAGTTGGTTATTATCAGAGATTCGTGGAAGAATTTTCTCGAATCGCTACTCCATTAACTCAGCTGACTTGAAAAGATACAAAATTTAGGTGGAGCGAGGAATGTGAGAATAGTTTTCAAGAACTCAAGAGGAGACTCATTTCAGCACCTGTTCTGATAATACCATCTGGTTCAGAGGGATATGTCATCTACAGTGATGCTTCAGGCAGAGGTTTATGATGTGTTCTCATGCAACATGGGAAAGTCATAGCCTATACCTCACGATAACTCAAAGAATATGAGAGAAATTATCCTACTCATGATCTGGAGTTGGCAACTGTTGTCTTCACACTTAAAATATGGAGGCATTACCTGTATGGGGAGAAAGTGGAGATCTATACGGATCATAAAAGCCTCAAATATTTCTTCACCCAAAAGGAACTCAACATACAGCAATGGCGTTGGCTTGAACTGTTGAAAGATTATGATCATACCATCCAATACCATCTTAAAAAAGCGAACGTGGTAGCTGACGCGTTGAGTAGAAGATCATATGCGGGTACGAGTGCGGTATTATCAACGTAAAGGCCCATTTTGTATGACTTGCAAAGGATGAAGATAGAGTTAAATACTCCAGGGACCCACATGATGATGACCAATATACGAGTAGAACCGACTTTAATCGATAAAGTTAAAGTTGCTCAAGCTAAAGACCTGGAGCTGATGCGTAAGAGGAAGAAAGTACAAGACGATGATATTCTGGAAGCAAGAATCGATGAAGAAGGAATACTACGAGTCAACTTTAGATTTTGTGTTCCTAACGACTCTAATTTAAAGTATAAGCTCATGATGGAGGCGCACAACACACCATTTGTAATCCATCCTGGGAGTACCAAAATGTATCATGATCTTCGACATACATTTTGGTGGAGCAATATGAAGAGAGAGATAGCTAATTTATCTCAAGGTGTTTAACTTGTCAACGAGTCAAGGCGGAGCATCAATTGCCAAAAGGTCCATTGAAACCATATGAAATTCCAGAATGGAAGTGGGAGCACATTATTATGGATTTCATTACTGGTCTTCCCAAGGTTTCTCAAGGTATAGATGTAATTTGGGTCATTGTTGATAGATTGACCAAGTCTGATCATTTCTTACCTATACGAGAAACTTATACACTTGAACGTCTTTCTCGTATGTACATAAATGAGATTGTAAGATTGCATGGTATGCCAGTATCCATAGTTTCTGATCGAGACCCAAGATTCACTTCACGATTTTGGGTTTGTATGCAAAAAGCTGTGGGCACAGATTTATGATTTAGTTCGGCATATCATCCTCAAACGGACGGGCAGTCGGAGAGGACTATTCAAACTCTTGAGGTTTTATTAAGAATATGTGTCCTTGACTTCAAGGGAAGTTGGGACAAGTTCTTACCATTAGTAGAATTTTCCTACAACAACAATTATCAAGTAAGCATCAGTATGGCTCCATTTGAGGCGTTGTATGGATGCAAGTGTTATTCTCCAGTATGGGATGAGGTAGGTGAAACAACATTGTTGGGACCAAAATTGGTACGCATGACAACGAAAAAGATTCAAATGATCCGACAACGTATAAAAACCTCATTAGATAGACAAAAGAGTTATGTTGATCTTCAACGAAAAGACGTGAAGTTCAATGTTGGAGATCATGTGTTGTTAAGGGTTGCTCCATGGAAAGGAGTTACGAGATTTAGAAAGAGAGGAAAGCTCAATCCTCTATTCATTGGCCCATTCAAAATCCTCGATCGAGTAGAAACTGTGGCTTATAGACTCACCTTACCGCCAAGTATGTCTCGTGTTTATAACGTTTTTCACATATCCATGTTACGTAAATATGTGGAAGATCCGAACCACATTATTGAGTTAGAACCAAACTAAATAGTGGAAGATTTAACGTATGAAGAGGTACCTGTTAAAATCTTGGATAAGAAGGAACATATCCTACGCTCCAAGGTTATACCTCAAGTCAAAGTTTTGTGGAGAAACCACGATGTTGAGGAAATTACCTGAGAGTTAGAATCTGAAATGAAATCAAGGTATCCTCACCTCTTCGGCATACCAGGTATGTACCCTAATTTCGAGGACGAAATTTCATAAGAAGGGGAGGTTGTAAGACCCCAACTTTTATGAATAAAGATAAATTTTCTATAAATATCATTTTTGAATATTAAGGAATGAATTTGATATAATGTTATAGTTGTGGGTAATATTTATAAATTTTGTAAAGTATGCAAGTTGTTATATTCTATTCGATTGGTCGGGGAATATTCGTTTTAACAGAGAATATTCGTACAGCGGCATAATCATTGGTAGACCCCATAGCAGAATTATTGTCGGAGTTAGAAAACGACAAAAATATCTTTTTATAAAAGTAACGGCGGAAGTTTTACCGTTAACTGTTGAAATTCCAGGTTATGAAAAGTACAGTAATACGCGTGGTTGCATAGTAGCACACGGTATTGATTATTGATGCTTATGTGAGAAGTCACTCAGTTTTGTTCAATTATTGCTATAGTAATTGTTGCATAGTATCTCATATTATTGATTCAATTATTGTCACAGTATCATCTGCAAAATATTTTATATTATTAAATCAATAATTGAGACAAAAAAGTTATTCATATTATTATATGTAATATTGACGATGTCTAGAAAGTTATGTCGAGGAGATGTTTGGTCACCTAATTGCGCGCCAATAGGGAGAAATCCTTATCGGAAAGCCCCCTCTTTTCTGGGAATGATCTGGTCGTTTAATATTGTTAGTTATAATATTAATAATGAATAATTGTTGGAAGATTAAAAATGTGTTGAATGAAGATAAAATGATTTGTGGTAATATTTATTCAATCTTTGATATAAATAAGAAGTATGTTATGAGACATTTGTGGTAAGTTTGGTTAATTCTATGGGGGCCCATATGTCATCATCTAAGAGTCACTTTCGCCAATAGTAATTGCCTTTACCAGACGTCAAACCACTTGTCGTTTCATATTATAGGCGTCGAACCACTTGTCGTTTCATATTACAGGCGTCGAACTACTTGTCGTTTCACATTATAGGAGTCAAACCACTTATTATTTCACATTATAGGCGTCAAACCACTTTCCTTTTGACATTACCAGTCGTCAAACCACTTGCCTCTTCACATTGCAAGGGCTAAGCTAGAAATCTTCTATAAATAGAAGCTTATTTCTTCTTTCATTCTCACCAATTCACTACGACTCAGAAGAGAATTCTATAGAGAGAGAATCAGAGAGAAAGAAGAAGAGTATTCTGTTATTACACTATTTCAGTATCCAATCTCCTACTAAGGTAAGGGGAATTATTTCTTTCATATTCGTAAGGGATATTATTTTGTTCAATATTCGTATGAAATAATATTTTCTTTCATACTCTGTAGTATGTAAGTAATATTATTTTGTTTCAGATTCTGAATTCTACACTCATGTTATTAAGTATTGCTTCTATACTCCTTGAAATTAGTAGAATATCCTTGAAATTTGTGCTTCATCTAGTATCGTTTCACAAGGATATTTTTTTTGAACATTCTTATTAAAGTTTAATCTTTTCATGCCGGAGTACTATTCATGGGGTACTATTCACGAAGTACTATTCACGGGATACTATTCATGACAAAAATTGATTTTTTTTGTCCAAAATATTTTTGGTACAATATTATTCTTGAATTTTACTCCACAAAGCAGTATCATATTAACAATTTAGACGTTTTTGAATTCTGGATAAAATAAATTATAAATCTTTAAAAATTTATCCTTTACTTTCTTTTAATTGAATTCTTATATCATTGTCATCATCCTTATGCTTATATTATGATGAAAGTCATCTGTGGCCCGTAGTGCATAGATGGACTTGGTATGATTATGACCAGGGATTATTCGGTATAATCATGATCGTAATGTTACAAATGATATGGTAAGAGTCCTTATTGGCCCGTAGTGCATTGATTGTTGATTGGTATGATTATGACCAGGGATCATTCGGTATAATCATGACCTGTAATATTACAAGTGATGTGGTAAAAGTTCTCATTGGCCCGTAGTGCATTGATGGATAGTTACTGGTATGATCATGACCATTGATGAAAATGCAAATATCCTTAGCCCGTAGTGCATGGATAATTCGTGGTCGTGATACTAATGAATATCCTTGGCCATAGTGCAGGAATGATTCAATGATGTGGATTTTTTATTAAGCTGAGTCTCAACGATAAAATTGATGATAAACTTTTTAAATCATAGAAGATAGTAGATATCATGCTCTACTTGACTCTTCTAATGGATTGCTTGTTCCGCTGCAGTTAAACTTAATGTTTACTATATTTTATCAGTTTAACACTGTTGAAGGCTAACGATAATTTATTCTACATTATCTTAGTCATAATATTTCTTAGTGGGCTAGTTGAGCTCACCCTTTTCTTTTCATTGTTCTCTTCAGGAAATGAGAATTTAGCTGGGACTAGTCAGAGAACGGAGTGACGATCCAAATGTTTTCATTATTAGTCCTCACTATTCTGTGAAATAGTGTGATAATAATTGTAATGATGACTTATTTTGAGTTTGAATATTGTCTAGAATACAATATTTGTATTAAAAATCACAGCTTTTGTTTTGTCATATTCTACACGACACTTAATAGTTGTATAAATTAAGTTTATATTTGAATTATATACCATGTATTCGGCGACTAAGAATAGGTGATGTATACCTATTTTGGGGGGCGTCACACCTGTGATTTATTTGATTAAGTTATGTAACCCTTTAATGGGAAGGTTTATTACTTTAGTTTTCTTTAACTTGGGTAGTTAGATATGAATGTTTAGATAGTGAACACCAAATCTTATGAAAATGAAGTATCCGGATTTGGGGGTGTCATAACTTGGTTTCAGAGCTGTTAGGTTATGAACCTTAGGTGGGGAAAAACCTTAGGATATAACCTTAGTAGGAGATCGAAAAGATAGTGGTTATAAACTCTTATCGAGTTCTAAGGAATGAATTAAGGAAATTCGTTAAAAGATAAATAATAAAAGACTCTATGTGCTTGTGTGTTTATAACCTATGTGTTTACGAGTGTCGAGTAGTGACGATTTGTAATTAAAACTTAAAATTTTATTGCCAGGATGACTAATGTTGGAGGATCCAATCAGGCTACAGAGGAGGGATCTCAGATGCCTAGAGAGGAGGAGCCTCAAAATATTCAGGTAGTCTGGGAGAAGCTAGTGCCAAGGAAGTCATCTCCTTTAATCACAGATGTTGGTTATGACCCTGAGTTTGAGCACGAGGAATTACCGGATGAGGAGGATGATGTAGGGACGGATGAGGAGGATTCTGTGGAGCTACCACAAACAGATGAGGAGGATGAAGAGGATCCTGAAGACTTCCCACCAAACTCTATTGCAGCTCAGATATATGACGGGATATACGACCATAACATAGAGCCTCATGATAGAGTCAAAGAATTGGAGGAGCTGGCAGATGAATGTCAGGTCACTATGGCACAGAAGGATGACGAGATCCAGGATCTTGACGAACGTCTCGGTAATATAGAGTGGAAGATATTTCAGATAGAGAGTGACAAGGAACAACTGTTAGCAAAGGTTGTGAAGCTGAAAGATGATCTGAGAAAAGAATTTGCCAAGCAAGCGAGAGCTGAAGATGCCTACGAGAAGGCTTCTCGGCGTGCAGATGTAGCTGAAGAAGAGGTGCAGGCAAAGAAGGCCAAGATGGGAGAGATGGATTATGTTTTTCATATTACGATGAACAGAGCTCAGGACCAAGTCATCTTCTATTCGATTCAATTCGAGGAATTGCCATGGTATATGTCAGATCATAGAACGATGTTCCGTATCATGGAGGAGGAGCACAGTAAGGCTGTGCAACGTCTTAATAGGCCTCGATAGAAAGTGTAATTACTATGTGAATAACTATGTGATAAATAAGATGTAAATCCCAAGTGTTATGTGACTAATGGGATATGGCGATGTTATCCTGAAACCTTACCAGTTCAAGAAAGTTGATGTAAATAGCAGTGATGCTATCTTTTCTATGTTTTAAAATTTATGAATGAATAAAATATCAATGTTTATTCAAGATGTTATATGTTAAGTGTTAACCTTGAAATGTTTAAGTTAAGTATTAAGTACTTAAGGAATTATGCAATGATCTAATAAGCATATCTTTTAAACAGAAAATGTCGCCAAAAAGAATTCAACCACGACAATGCTAATCCAGTCCAGCAGTTAGTGACATTACTTATATGAGCATTACAGAATCAGACACAAGCTCATGCCATAACTTTTAAGGATTTCAAAGCGGATGGACTGCCAGAGTTTCAAGGATCTATGAGTCCAGTGGCCACCAAAACCTGGATTATGGAGATGGAGAAAGTGTTCAACGTTGCCAGAGTCAATGATGATCAGAAGACAACCTTCGCAACATTTATGCTGAAGTCGGGAAGCCAGCTACTGGTGGCAAGCAAATAAGACTCGAGGGGGACAAGGGATAATATCGTGGGACAGATTCAAGGAAATATTATTCGAGACATATTTTTCGATGATTTCACAAAAACCAGATGGAGGTCCAGTTTCTCGAGCTGAAGCAGAGTGCGATGATAATGTCGAAATATGTGGCAAAGTTTAATGAGCTGGCGAGGTTTATGCCATATCAAGTAAACACAGATGAGCGCAAAGAAAGGAAGTTTGAGTAGGGACTAAAACCCTAGTTGTATAGCAAAGTCTCAATGTTCCATCTGAATACGTTTGCTGCAGTGTTGAAAAAGGCAATAATAACAAAATGTGGGAGTGATGCTCTGACCAAGTATAATCAAGAGCGGAAGAAGAAAAAGAATGAAATGGAGAATAAGACTAGTGGTAGAAGTAGTGGTGGCAACACTCATAAGAGGAAGTGGAATGAGAATATAAATAATGGAACTCAGTAGGGTGATCAGCAGAAGAGGAAATTTAAAGCTTGTGCTATATGCGGGAAAAATCACGTAGGTGTTTGCCTGAAGGGGAAGAGGGTGTGCTTTAACTGTGGTCAGGAGGGCCACATTGCTCTGAGTTTCCCTAATTCGAAGAAGGGTGCTTGCTTTACGTGCGGGTTGAATGATTGTTTAGCTCGCAGTTGTCCTAGGAAGGTAGCAGGAGGAACATGTGGAAATAAGGGGAGTAGTAGCGGTAGCATACTGACTATTGTTGGACCAATGCCATCAAACTGACCCATTGCTAGAATGTTCAACATGATCGCACATGATACTATACAGTCAAAGGATGTGGTGTCAGGTATCATTCCAATCAATGATATAAATGTTTACGTATTATTTGATTCTGGTGCTACTTGTTCATTTATATATGATGATTTCGCTAAAAATTTGGGTTTGCCTAAAGAAGAGTTAAATTTTCCTTTGAACATAGAAATTGCGAATAGGGAAGTAATTCCTGTTAAGTATGTATATAAGAACTGTAGGGTGAATATTAAGGGAAATGTGATGGTGGTAGATTTGAACCCAATTAAACTTGGAGAATTTGACGTTATATTGGGGATGTATTAGTTATTCAATTATGGAGCGATAATTGATTGTCAAAAGAAGTGTGTAAACCTTATAACTCCGTCAAAGGTAGTGTTCTATGGCAACAAGTCGCCTAGACAAATAAATTGTCTGACGATGATGCAAGCCAAGAAGTTGTTAAGACAAGGGTGTGTAGGATATTTAGCCTACATAGTCGATACTCAGAAGAAGGGTGTGAAACTAGAGGAGATACCAGTTGTTAAGGATTTTGAGAACGTATTTCCAGACGATTTGCCAGGACTTCCATTTGACAGATAGATTGAGTTCGTTATTGACCTAGTACTAGGAACTACTCAAATATCGAAAGCCCCGTACAGAATGGCTCCAGTGGAGATGAAAGAGTTGATGGTACAACTTCAAGAGCTACTACACAAGAAATACATTCAGCCGAGTGTGTTACCGTGGGGAGCACCGGTGTTATTCGTGAAGAAGAAGGATGGGTCAATCTGTCTTTGTATCGATTATAGAGAATTGAAGAAAGTCACTATTAAGAATAAATATCCATTACCAAGAATAGATGACTTGTTTGATCAACTGAAGGGAGCTATGTACTTCTTGAAGATAGATCTGAGAAGTGGGTATCATAAGCTGAAGGTAAGGAAGGAGGATATATTGAAGACGACATTCAGACTTGGTATGGACATTATGAGTTTCTGGTAATATCTTTTAGTTTAACCAATGCCCCCACAACATTCATGGATTTGATGAACAACGTTTAAACCATTCTTAGATAAGTTTGTGGTGGTATTCATCGATGATATTCTGGTGTACTCCAAAACTCAAGAAGAACTCGTGGAACACTTAAGGTTGACATTGGAGACACTAAGAAGAGAAAAGTCGTATGCAAAATTCTCTAAATGTGAATTCTGGATAGAACGAGTGCAATTTCTTGAGCATGTGATTGACAAAGATGGAATTTTAGTAGATCTATCAAAGGTTGAAGCAGTAATAAATTGGGAACAACCGAAGACACCATTAGAGGTAAGAAGTTTCTTGGGATTGGCATGTTACAATTGGCGCTTTATTCAAGACTTTTCCAAGATCGTCACTCCGTTGAAGAATTTGACAAGGAAAGCAGTAAAATTCGTTTGGACGGAGAAGTGCGAAGAAAATTTTCAGGAATTGAAAAAGAAGCTAAGTATGGCACTGGTATTGTCTTTACCAGATAATACAGGAAACTTTATGGTGTATAGTGACACATCACATAAAGGACTAGGCTGTGTGCTTATGCAAAATGACAAAGTCATTGAATATTTCTCAAGACAATTGAAGGACTATGATAAAGGATACCCTACTCATGATTTGGAATTAGCTGTAGTAGTGTTTGCTTTGAAGATATGGAGACAATTAAATTTGACTTCCTAGTCTTGAACCCTCATGGTTAATTCCCCTTTCTGAACATTAATGAGAGTCCTACCCGTAGCCAAAAATGGCCTCCCTAGGATGATTGGGATGTTTTTGTCCTCTTCATAATCCAGAATTATAAAATTTGCTCAGAAAATAAATTTATCCACCTTAACTAGAATGTCTTCCACAATTCCTCTTGGATATGTCACCGATCTATCTGCTAACTGTAGAGATATGTTTGTAGGCTTCGGAGCTGGCAAACCTAACTGAGTATAAACTGACAACGACATGAGGTTTACACTCGCCCCCAAGTCACACAAACACTTGTTGAAGGCCATGTTCCTGATTGTGCAAGGAATAGTGAAACTCTCCGGATCCTTCAACTTCAGAGGTAGCTTTCTCTGTAGAACTGCACTATATTCCTCCATTAAAGCTACAGTCTCGTAATCCTCTAACTTTTTCTTCCTTGATAGAATACCCTTCATAAATTTAGCATAACTCGGCATTTGCTCTAGGGCTTCTACGAAGGGAATGTTAATCTGAAGTTTCTTGAAAACTTCTAAAAACTTCGAGAATTGCTTGTCCAATTTCTGTTTCTAAACTCTCTGTTGAAACGGTGGTGGAGGATACACAACTGGCTCAACATCTGTCTAACTCTTGTCCCCTTGCTTTTCCTCACCCTGTTTCCCTTCAACAACTTTGTCTTCATTCTCTTGGACATCTTTCTTAGTTGAATTTTCCGCGTTTTGTCCCTTAAGATGCTTTCCACTCCTCTAAGTGATTGCTTGACACTGTTTGTGATTTTCGTTCAGATTTTTTTCTGTGTCACTAGGTAGATTTCCTTGAGGCCTGTTATTAAGTGCTAAAGCAAGCTGTCCAATCTGATTTTCTAAGTTCTTGATGGCCACTACTTGTGTTTTCATTGCCGTCTCATTTCCCGATATATATTTCAACAATAGCTCTTCTAAATCTATCTTTTTCTCTTGATGTGGAGCTGCTTGTTGATGCTGATTTTGAAACCCCGGGGGATAAGAAGGTCGTGGAGCCTGCTGATTCTAATTATAGATTCGGGATACAACCTGCTCTTGGGAAGACCGTGGCTTCATCAGCAACTGAAATACATTATCAACAATAGCCTAGTTACAGTCAATGCTGAACCGAAATGCCCTCAACAAGGTGATATACTGTTAATCAGTTTTAATTCCGATGTTGAGCCGGTCAGTTTCCACACTTTTGAAGTAAGCAACCCTCAATTTCATGCCCTGGGAACGCCATTGTCCGTACCCAAGATCTCTGCCAAAGTAATGTCGGCTACTCAGGAAATGATGTCATTGGGTCATCAGCCAGGACAAGGGCTGGGCAAAGATCACCAAGGTATCAAATACCCCATCCAAGTAACCAGTCAAACTAGGACAGCTGGATAGGCTATTCTGCTAGTTCTAGTCAGAGGAATCCTCATAAGCATTAGTAGATTCCTTCAGCTTCAACCATGCGGTGTTTATCTTCTCCTTCAAACACTGAGTCCGCACAACATCCTATAAAGGTGCCAACTAACGTGATGGCTATGCTATTTCCCAAGCCAGTGTCGTTCAAAGCAAAAGAAGTCTTTGTTCTTGATCCTAGAGTGGAGGAAGAGAAACAAAGAATCAAACAAAACGTTGTTCAGATAATGTCGGGCATGCGCATCATTGTTCATGATGAACATACAAATAGATATACCCCAGACGATGTTTGCCCAGACGTCATGGTCATCATTTAGGAAGAGGAGGACGATGACGGCCCCTCCATCAATGCAGTCCACCCGGACTTTATCCTTGCCAATTGGAGCAGCACTCCTTGCATTGGTCGACAAGGGTAAAATGGGCAGGACTTCTTTCTGCCATGTAGATATAAAATAACTGATTACTTTTCTGTATAGTATTCACAGTTGTTTTGTCCGTACATGCTAACATTATGTATGATTAAACAGTTTCATATATATTAAGTGAAAGCATATTTTGTTTCAGAACTCTGAACTTAGATGTGCCTGTACTTGCTGATAAGATGCCTCTTCTCCACAAGGATTGTAACTTTGATGTAAAGTTGGACTCAGACTTTTGGAAATACAAGAGGACATTAAGGTGCCTTCGGAGATCAAAGAATGGGTCAAAGATAAGCCTAAATCCAACCTTGATCAAACCACCTCCTTCAATCTTGGAACCTTAAAAAACCCTAAGTTAATCCAGATTGATTCAGACCTTACCCCAAACCAACGGAATGACATGGTTATGCTATTAACCCAATTCCAGGATGTGTTTTCATGGTCTCATGAAGATATGGTGGGTTTGTCCACTGACATTGTTCTTCATCGCCTTCCCATTATAGAGCGACTCAAGCCAGTCAAGCAGAAGCTCAGGCGATTGAAACCTGAGTGGAGTTTAAAGGTGAAAGAAGAAATTGTTAAACAATTTCAAGCTGGCATTATCATAGTGTCCACATATCCTGAATGGATATCTAACATCGTTCCCGTACCTACGCCTGGAGGAAAGGACGAGTCTGCGTGGATTATCGGGATCTGAATAAAGCTTGCTTGCTTAAAGATAGTTTTTCCCCTGCCCTTTATCCACATTCTCATTGACAATACTGCTCAATACGACATGACTCCTTTGTTGATTGCTTTGCGGGTACCATCAGATCATGGTTGCTGAGGAAGATCGTGAAAAAACTGCTTTCATCATCGCCTTGGGGAACCTTTTGCTACAGATGGTTGTCATTCGGCCTCATCAATGCCGGAGCTACCTATCACGACCTATGATGACTCTCTTCCATGACTTAATGCACAAAGAGATAGAGATCTACGTGGACGACATCATTGTCAAATCCCGGAAGGAGGATGACCACTTAGACCATCTTAGAAAGCTATTCAACATGTTGCGCAAGTATAACTTAAAGTTGAATCCAGCCAAGTGCGCCTTTGGCGTTAAATTAGGCAAGTTACTAGGATTCCTAGTCAGGCACAAAGGAATTGACTGGATCCTACCAAAATCTAGGCCATCACGAAAATGCCCATTCCTCAGACAGAGAAAGAAATACG